>JAJEJO010050391.1:806089-832044 GCA_020662805.1 Glaucomys volans | reverse complement strand
AGAGAGAGAGAGAGAGAGAGAGAGAGAGAGAGAGAGAGAGGAGTATTGGAAATTTGGATGTTTTATTTATCTTACTTGAACATGGAGGACCTGGGAGGTGATTGGGTGGCCCCAAGTGTTGATGACAGAGCTGTTTGGAGCAGTGACAGGGTCTGGGCATGGTTCCTGTCTCATAGTATGTGTCTGAAAATGGTGTCTGCTGTGTGTCATCCACCGTCTGACTTCCCTCATTTGGTATCTTACCTTGAAATGAAGATCATCTAAAACTGGCCTCATCATTCAGGGTCTTTTCCGTTGACAGTGATGGAAACCTGTGTCACACTGCTCAATTACAGAGACACTGCAATGTCCACCAGGCTCTGGGGCTCAGGGATGGCTGGATCCAGTGCTGAAGTGGTGGTGGCAGGACTCTCATTCCAGCTCCTAGCCCTAATAGCATGGTCACAGCCTCATCCTCCTCAGTCAGGTGTCCTCTTGTTGTGGCCCCAAGCAATCCCAGGCTCCATCCTCTGGTTTGTGCCTTTTCTGGTTCATCTCCAGCAAGATAAAGCAACCAAAGGAGGACCTGAGGTCTGTGGACTCAGTGTGGCCGGGGAGACTTAGTGCAGACAGCCTGCAAGTCCTCTTGCTGGTGGGTGGGATTACGCCAACAGCTCGAGCCCCCTCCTCCAGCTCCAGACCGTCAGTCTGCCCTAACTTCCTTGGCTCAGGGTGAGGGAGGGTGGCTCCCCAAGCAAAATGGGGTGTGAAGATCTGAAAAGGGTGACATCAACAATGGAGACCGACTCCAGTGGCTGGAAGGATCTCTGGGAACACTGTTCCATGGATCTTCTTCCCACTCTATTCGCTCCTCTCTCTGTGTCTTCCATCGTCCATTCTTGACAACCTCAAGGCTGGCCAGAAACACTGCAGCCCAGTCCAGAGCTGGATGCTTTCCCTCCGCCATTACTTGATAAGCTAATGCACTCCCACTGTCGTCACTGTCCATGCTTACACCTCAGGGACGAGCCCACTGCTGGCTACAAAAGGTGGGAGGAGGGAAAGAATGGCCCAATTCCTGCCCTCTGAGCACGTGGGGACAGCCTGCAGGGCTTGCTGCGTCTCCCTGGAGCAGAGCACACTGTGTATTTCTGTCATTATCACATGGCCCCGGGGTGTGCTCTGTCATGATGCTCATTTCTCAGATGAGGAGTCTAAGGGTCAAAGAACCCAAGTGACTTGGCCAACTTTCCCCAGCTAGTAAGTGGTGGGGCTGGATCCCACCCAGCTCTAACCACCACTCTACACTGGTCACTGTCAGTCCCTTTCTGATTCAGTGATTTTGGTCAAATGAGCAAACATTATTAACTCAGCACACACATGACATGGAGCTCTGCAGTATGTCAGAATCTGCTCTGGGCAGGAAAATTGGGAAGACAGGCACAGCCTCCACCATGGTCACTGCTTCTGCAGAGTACTGACCTGGTCCCTGGAGGGTCCTGAGAATGGGGCAGGGGGACCCAGGAGACAGAAGCCCAGTCCTGCCCTGGAGTCAGACAGTAGCCCCAGGAAGAGAAGACAGCCCTTGGGAGACGCGGGCCCTGCAGGGTAGGTCCACACCACAGGAGGTGGTTCCCCAGGTCCGTGGACTCTGTCCATCAGTCAGGGAACTGCTTTCCCCAGCACTGCCTTGGGGCAGGTGCTGGGCAGCATCTCTGCCTGACCTCCACCTGGGGGTTGCAGGCTGAAGTGGACCCAAGACCCCCAGAATGATTTCTGGGAACGAGGGGGGCCAAGGGTGGTCTCCTGGAAGCATGAAGAGGTACAGGTTACCCCGAAGTCCTGAGATGGCCCATGAATCTCCTCAGGACACAGTGTCAGTGTGCCCTGAGGAAGGGTGGTGTTTTGGTTTCCTGAGGTCGCCATGACAGAACGCTGCAGACTGGGCCATTCCAACAACAGATGTTTGTTTCTCATAGATCTGGAGCCTGGGGTCCAAGATCCAGATGCCAGCAGGGCTGGTTTCTCCTCAGGCTCTCCCTGGCCTGCAGACAGCTACCTTCCTGCCATGTCTCCCACGACCTTCTCTCTGAGCACACGCACGCTGGTGTCTCTCTTCTTACAGAGACACTGGTCCTATTGGATCAGGGCTCCACCCTTACAACCACGTTATGCCCTTCATACCTTTTCAAAGGCCCTAGTCCCACATTAGTCTCATGAAGGACTTTAGTGCTTGAATTTTGTGGGGACACAATTCAGTCCATAACAGACGGCATGCTGGGAAGAGACCCCTTGATCATAGGGGTGTGTTAAAATGTGGGGGTCACATTGTGTGCCCCCAGTGGTGTAGCACTGAACATTGTGACCTTTCTAAAGTACATCCCATGGACCCCAATCCCCCTGGAGCAGACTAAGCCCAGTATCGGCCAGGACACAATGTACCAGGTAGGAAAAGGTGAAATCAAAGAAAAGTGGGGCTCTCTAAGCCTGCCTCATGGTCCCATTCCTGCTAGAGGCACTGCTACGAAGAAATAGTTCTCACTGTTATAAAAACTCCACAATGACAAGCGGAAGTGCCCTGTTGGCTTGAGTTAGTGGTGGAGGGACATTAAGGAGTAGAGTGGACTGGAGGAAACTGGGCCTTTGAGCCCCATCTAAAGGGGCAGGGACTTGGGGGGGTGAGAGTGAGGAGGTCCTGGCAGAGGCAGGAGGCTGTGGGGGCGTCCTTGTTTCCCTCCAGTGACCGGGTTCTTGGGAGCAGTCCTTGTTGGGTTTTGCCACTTGAATCTGTAGGGATTTTTCTCCTAAAATAAAGCCACTAATCGCAGATGATTTCCGACTGGATCTTCTGTGAGGGTCTTTTCCTCGCCAGAGTTTGACACAGAATTCGAGAGCAATGGAGTAACATTAGCATATCTAAGAGAAGCTCCTTTGGGAGTGAGCGTAAAAAGTCATTAATGGAACAGAGAGGAGGTAAAAGACGGTTCGGAGCCATTTCCCATTTTCAATCCCCATTTCTGCCAGTGGTATTTTGATCTTTCTGTTCTATTTATTTAAAAAATTAAATTTTTGACTGGATTCAGTCTTCCTCATGGGGAGCTCGGTGTTGCTGACCCCGTCAAAGTGTCTCGCAGTCTTTGGTCCCTTGCTCTCTGGAAGTCCCATGATGGAAAGCGAGAACCCCTTCTCTCCTGCAGAGGTGCCCCAGCTACCCCTGCCAGCCCGAACACCCTAGCCCCAAAAGGTGGCTCTCCCCACTTTGATACAATGTCACGATGTTGGAAAGAACAGCACACCTGGAGCCCGTGACTTCTGTTTTGCTTTGGTGCCTTCAGGCCCATTCACTGGGTGGAGCTGCTGGAATCGCCATGATGTTACCGTCTCTCCACCTACCACTCTGTCATGGCTCCTCATGGCTCCTCAGAGCAAGAACCAATTCCTCAATATGGTGCCTGAAGCCTTCCGGCCAGCTCTCCTGCCTCGTCCCACACATCTTTAAGCTCCAGCTAGGACTGAACAGTGGGGCCAGAGTGGAGAAAGCAGGGGCAGAAACCCAGGTGAAGATCTGAGATCTGCCGCAGGGGTGCAGAGGGGCTGCACCAGGCAGCAGGCCTCAGGCCATTGTGGGCGCTTTGGCTCCTCCTCTGAGGAGAGTGGAAGCTACTGGAGGCTTTGGGGCTGAGAACTAGTCAAGATTGCAGCTTTTAGAATGAAAATGTCGATTTACCTCTCCTGTTCTGTGCTGGTTTGCCTGCTTGACTGATTCTTTCATTATTTGAAAATATCTCTGCATGTCCACTGGACACAGGTTTCATGCTGGTGGCTGAAGGTGCAGTGGGGACTGAAGCCCTGGTGTGTCCTGACCTCCTCGAGTTTGCAATCCAGTGGAGGGGACAGATCAGAAATAAGTGTTTCAAGAAAAACAGGCCAAGGAACAAAATGTGGCCAGAGTTACAAGGATGGGGGACATTAAGGTGCTTGCCTTTCCTGGTGGGGATGCAAAATGGGACAGAGCCACTGTGCAGGAGAAGTTGGTGGCTCTTCAGAGAGTTAAGCACAGGATTACCAAATGACCCAGAAACTCCGTCCCTAGACATGTACCCAAACAACAGGACAAGGGTAGACAAGGACTTGGACACGAATGTCCAGAGCAGCACTGGTCACAGTAGCCAAAGGTGGAGACAACCCAGTGGTCCATCGATGAGTGAGTGGAGGAAGAGAATGTGGCACATCCAGACAAGGAGGCCACAGCAGAGTGGACCTGGAGACCCTCCTGGGCAGCGAAGGGAGCCAGACAGGAAGGACCACAGAGGGCGAGATCCGTCCATACCACGAGTCCAGCGCAGGTCAATCCATGCAGACAGAAGACATCAGCCGGTGTCGGGGGCTGGGGGACAGAAAGAGAAGAGGCTGCTATGAAGGTATGGGGTTTCCTTTTGGGGTGATGAAGATGTTTGGAACCAGACAGAAGTGATGGTTTTACAGCCAAATGACACTGGAGTGCACGTGTCAAAGTGGTTATTTTTATGTTACATGAATTTTACTTCATTTGGAAACCTCGGTAAATCATCATGCCAGAAAGTATGAATTTTGTTAAGTGCTTTAAAGAAATGAACGATGTGATGGGATGGTAAGGGGCAGGGAGGCGGGGGCATACTGCTCCCGCCATGCCAGGGAAGCCCCGGGTGCACCACTGTGCAGAGAAGCACGGGAAGAAGCGGCGACACCTTCTCTATTACAGAATTGGAGAATTTCTGGACCAATGCTCTGGAAAACGAAAAGTGGTTGGGGGAAGAGAGAGGGATCAGGTCTGGGGTGGGAGGATGAGAATTCACTTTTTATTTCCATAGGTTCCTTTATTTTATTTTAAGGGAATTGCTTATTTAAAAAAAATATTAAACTCAGACAACCGCCCAGCTCCAGGGGAATTCCTTCTTTGCCTGGTCTGTCACCTGCGTCCCTCCCCACTGAGGTCTAGTGTCTGGATCTTTTGAAGCTAAACCCACCTTATTTAAAAAGCATCTTGGAATCTCTCTAAGAGGTAGGGATTCCCTTAAAGAGACTTTAATTGATAATGGTATGGTTAACAAAAATTGCACTTCTTAATGTGTACACATTTCCAATGTTATTGTTTCAGTAAGAGTTCTTTATTATAATTCAGTTGTTTGAAGGGGTGATGGGATTCTCCTGGGCCCTCTGGCTCTTTCTACCCTGTGTGAGTTGCTGAGAGGCTGAACACAGTTCTGTTGCCGCTTCACCCCTCCGGCTGCATGTTGCAATACCCGGGAGATTGCAGGCTTAACCTGGGGATCTGCAGGGTTCAGATCCCACCGCTCCCCTGTGTTCTTTCTCTGACCTCCCGTAAAACCTCTTTGAGTTGTGCTTTTCCTCATAGACAATGGGTGTAATGAATATCCAGCTCGTCAGGTTAACTGTGAGATTAAATGAAATTTTAATCATTTAAAATTTAAAATTTAATCACTTAACATTCACCTAGGTGAAAGTACCAGCCTTACTATGATGGGGAGTCCTAATGCACACTCCCCAAATATTGGATCTTATTTTTATTCTTATTTTTCCTTCTGTGGAAGGGATCAAAAGAAACTAATGGCAGTTTCCTTTGGGGAAGTTTTGCTTACTTTATAACTTTCCGTCCTGTTTGCAACATTTGGTGGCCAGGTAAGGATTCTGGAGCCCATAGCAATTCACTAACTGGTTGTTCTTTGTTTTGAAAGAGGTTAAAAAAGGTGCTTATAAAGTATTCAGCTTCCAATAGGGCAGCTGTAATGACTTCCATCGTTTAGTATCAGTTTTGAATCAGAAGAGCATGGCTGTGCCCTGGTTTGAGATGGAAGATCCTTAGGTTCCTGAAAGATGTTGAGGTTCAATTCCCACAAATAGCACTGTCAGATTGAAAAATAGGAACACGCGTTCACTCTTGGATGGAATCTATGCTTGAACTCCTGGTGATATGAGAGAAGAGAGGGTCAGTCTGACTCCCGCAGCATCCTAACCAGCTCCCACGGGGAAGGGTCAGTCCAGGCTGTAAATGAAAGAATATTTTTCTGTACCTTTGATGTGTGAAGATTGGAGTGATGCTCTGAGGGCGAGGATTCTGATATCCTGTTCAACAGTGAACTTTGGGGAAAAGTTATCTTCTCTCTGTCTTCAAGCATCATTTGAGCTTGAGGGCTGCCTGTCCGTTGGGTGATAATAGCATTGCCCATCACATTTTGAGTGAAGATGCACGAGATCCCTCATTCAGCACTGTGCCTGACGTGGGGTGCTCAGGCAGAAACAGCTAGTTTTTGTTGTGCCTGTGATCACCATTCAATCATCATTGGTGCATTGATGACTCTTGCACAAGGCAGGGGATGGTCACATCTTAGAACTATGCAAACGAGATGGGACTGTGGTTTAGAGAAGAGTGGCCTTGCTCTCCAGATGTATGCTCAAAGCAAAGGTCTCAAGAAGAGGAAAGGCATACTACTTTAAGAGTAGGTAGGATGTCAAGTGGCCCTTGAATGATAGGCACTATTTGAAAGTGTGATAAACAGAAGTTGCAGCAGCTGCTGTGAGCGGAGGCACTGTGGGGGGTGTGTAGAAGTTCCACTTAGCTGGAGCATGGATTCCAGGAGTGGGGACTGGCAAGGATTAAAGGTTGTATCTGAGCCACTGAGGGCCTTGAAATGCAATTCTGAGCAACACGGATTCAATCTCTGGGTCAGTGGTTATAAATGTCTTCTGTTTTGACACATCTGATGGATGGTCTTCATATACACACCCCATCTCTGTGGGCAGAGCTAGCATTTTGCACAACCTGATGTGATTCCATTCCTTTTGCTCCCATTTGAGAGAGCACATTGGGAGCAAATGAGAAGGACATTTTCATAGGGATAGATCCCATCCGGTTCATGATGAACAAGCCCATCATTCCCAAACTTTGAGCCTTTAATGCAGATGCGGTAAATAATGTAGACATGCATTATCTCTGGCCAGCTTGGCTGGGTCTGCTTCCCGACTGGACACCTCTCTTTACCTCCAAGATGACCTTAGGCACATTACTTAGTCCGTTTGTGTCTCCATGTCCTCTTCTTTCAAATGAGGGAAATTACACTTGTTATGGTTTGGATATGTGATATCCCCAAAGGCTCATGTGCGAGACAAAGTAGGAACATTCAAAGAGGATATGATAGGTTATGAGAGGTGTAACCTAATTGATGGCATTAATCCACAGATATGGGTTAACTGGGCAGTAACTTAGGCAGTGGGGTGTGGCTGGAGGAGATAGGTCACTGGGGGTGTGCCTGGGGTTTTTACTGTGTTGCTGGTGAGCAAAGCTCTCTCTCTCCCTCCTGATTGCCACATTTGGAGCTGCTCATCCTTCGGCCATGACGTACAGCCTCACATCAGAAGCAGAGCTGTGGAGCTGGCTGTCTGTGGACCGAGACCTCTGAAGCTGAGCCACGTAAACTTTTCCTCCTTTAGTTGTTCTTCTCAGGCCTTTTGGTCACAGGGATGATGAAGCTGACTAAAGCAACATCATAGGGTTTTGGGGGAAGATTAAGTATCATATGATACATGCTTGGCATAGAGTAAGTGCTACGGAAATGTAGTTATTAGAATTTGTAACACTTTGAGACTTCACAGGTGTTGGAAGTCATTGCTCTTAGCAGAGGGGAAGTCACTGAAGCCCCTTTTGATGACAAGATCAAAAGGGCAGAATGGGCAAATAGCAAGAACAGATGAACAGAGGGAATCTGGAGTCAGCCTGAATTTGCATTTTGACTTTTCCAAGCACTGGCTGCATGCTATTGGGTAGGTAGAATAAATCTACCCTTCAGATCCTTTCCTTATCTATAAACCAATTAAGAAAATACTAATGCCTATCTCGTGGGCTGGTTGTGAGGATTTAGTGAGATGGTGCACCTATTATTGCCGCTGGCAATTGTGTTGGTTGCCAATTGCCATGTAACAAATTACCACAAACTTTGCAGTTTAAAACAACACAATAGCAGGTGTTTTATTTTTAATTTTTTAAATTTTATTTGTCCTTACTAGTTGTACATGACAGAGAATGCATTTAGACATTTTGATAGACAATAGCAGTTTGAAGCAAGAGTTATTATCTAGCATTCTCTACAGGTAACTAGCTCCCTAGGTCCTCTGCAAAAATTGTGATCAAGTTGTTAGCCAGGGCTGGGTTTTCATCTGAAGGCTTGACTGAGGAAGGACACCCTTCCAGGCAGAGTTCAGTTTCTAGCTGGCTGTTAGCAGGAGGGCCCCCGATCCCCTAGGCTGCCGTTGGTGCCCTGCAAATGGACCTCTCTCAAAATGACCCCCATCAAAGTAGCAGAGGAGAGAGTTTCTTCCCCAAATGGGCATCACAACCTTATATAGGAAAATAACTCTAACTCACAGGTCTTTCTCGTGCTGCAAAACAGGGATCACATAATGGTGTGAGCATCAGAAGGTTGGTATCCAAGGAGGCTGCCTGAGAGTCTCCCCACCACAGCACAAATACTTCCTCCACTCGTACTTAGGAAATTAACTTGACAAGCAGAGAGCATCCTGAGGATGGGAATCGGCTCCTCTCACCTCTGTGTCCCTTGGCACAGTGCCTTGCATCGGGGAGGTTCTCATGCATCCCATTTGGGCCAATCACAAATGAAAACTTCCAAGAGTGCTTTCTCTGTCCAACGACTAGGTTAGTGGGGTTCCAGATAGGGTTATGTAAGTTAACATAGGCTCAGTATGCTGTCAGTCAGTATGTGGTTTAACCTTAATTATCTCAGTGGTTTAAGTGAGAACAATTTATTTCTTGTTCTGTGTATCCTTTGAGGGGTGTTTGGGTGAGATGCCTACTGTCTTCACTTGGACCTCTATCTGGTAGAGTAGCCCAGGTCTGGAATACTGCTGGTGACTAGGACACTGGGTAAAGGGAGCTTTGGAAGGTTTTAACCTAGAGGGTGAGTAATTGCCTCACATTGCTCCCATTCATGCTCATTGGCTAGAACTAAACCCATGGTCCCATTGACAACAGTGGATGGGACAGTGAAATCACATCTTGTGTTCAAAAGGCAGGGAGCCAGGGATTTTTGGCTACTGACACTATTGATTGCCTCATATGGGTAATGTACAGGTAAATCAAAGAGTAATAGTGTACATACTCAGAGCTACTTATGCCTGGCCTGGATGCCCTTCATCTGGGATTCCAGGCAAACTCACTCTCCACCCTTCTCCTTCTGCTCTGTGCCCCCAAGCATGTCACACATAGAATGCATTACCTGGAATCCCCCTAACATAGAATGCATTACCTGAATCCCCCTAAATTTTAGCTTCTAGTTGAGTTCACCTGCAAGAGGCGCCTGCAGGAGACTGGAGGAAGAGGAAGGAATTTGGACTCTCTATTGCCCTCGCTTCCTTCTCCTCCCTCTCCGCCCATGGCTGCTGTCTGGCAGCCCCTCTCCCACAGCCAGAGCTTCAGTGGTTTCTGCAAATACGTCCACATCCCCTCCTTCCATCTTCGGGTGGCTCAGCCCTACCCTCTCTGCTGGGCCTGGGGCTTCACGACGTGTGGTCCTTCTGAAAAGTTGGCCCACAGCTTTGTAGGTGGTCTCTCCATGGAATTTGCTTCCCTTGTCCCTTGGAACGGGCTGCCCTCTGCCAGAGCCCTCAATATAACACTGACTCATCGCCTTTTGGCAACGCAGAATGACGGGAGCAATTCATCTTTGCTGCAGTTGGACTCTGTGCACGGGATTGGCTACAAAGTTTGAGGGAGACAACTAGAAAATGGTCATGCCACAGACATTCCAGAAGACACACAGGCCAGAAACTGGCTCAGTCAGTGTCAGGTCCAGATTTTTTTTTATGGGCTAACTCCTGCTGCGAGAACTCTCACCCATGAGCTTCTCCGATTGTTTCTACGAGACACCTCTTTTCTTCCCAGGGAACTACATATTTTAGATCTGGACGACATGCCTAGCTTCTCTGAGCATGGGGTCAATTGGAAAGAAGCCAGGTCAAGTGAGCGAGAGGCCCAGGCCTCCTTTTCCCCTGCATTCATGCTTTCTTGTGGCAATCTTGCAGTCTCTCCTCTAAAGGGACCGAAGGAGAAAGCACCTGGAGCCCAGCCACACCTCCTCTTCTCTTCTATCTCATTCCACTGGCCCCCCACATTCGAGAGAGCTTAGCTGAGGTGGGTAGAGGCACCTGGCAGAGCCACATCCCGGAAACGGCCAGTAAGTGACAGATGGTCTGCGATGCAGAATGGCTGCGGCTGCAGAAGCTGGTATTTCATGCTATTCTAATAGGTATATAGGTATCTTCTATTCCTTCCTCAGGCAGGTTTGCAGCATACGCTCTGTGGAAGGCACTTGGGAGAGCCAGGGATCAGCCATCGCCTGGTATCAGGCCTTGGTCTCCCAGTCTCAGCTGGCTACCACCATTCAGACTTGGCTCAGCTCCACCAGGGATGCCACCAAGGCGTGTGTAGCATTGTCTCACACACCTGTCCTTTCCCAGTGTGGCTGTATTTAGCAATTTTTTTGAAAGTGAAAGAAACCCAATCCAATTGGCTTAAGGGGAAAAAGGCTGACTGATTCATGTAACTGAGAAGACTAAAGGTAGATGGTGACAGGCACGGTTGGGTTCAAGTGCCACAAAGACCCTGTCTAGGACACATGTGCAGCCTGCACTCTTAGCTGGTCATCATCCTCATCATGGCTCAGTTTCCAGGGAGACCTTTAGCACCACCTTTCTGCACAATAATTCCCACAAAAGTCTTGTCACTGGATAGATATGTCACCTGCTCACCTCAGAACTAATCTGAGGTCAATGCAATGCCTGGGATATTTGTGCATCCCTAGAGGCTGGGCAGGATGGGCAGAGCCACCAAGTCATGTCATCTAACTGTAGGTGAGATGGGTTTGCCACCACAGAGAAGATCAGGGAGGGGCAGAGAACACAGACACTGGAGTTATAGAAGCATGGAAACTCGCTAGGGTGGGACATGTCACAGATTTACTCATGCAGTGATTTATGGCCTTCCTTGTATCTGTCTTTGTCACTGAAACTGCTGGTCTCCTAAAGGGCAGCATAAGCATCTATTTCACTTGTGGATAGATTCCCAGTATCCTGTATAAGCTGTGCGTAGTAGGAGATTGATAAATAGTTTTTGAACGAATAAATATAGCTTGTTGGGAGAAGATTAAGGTAAAATGAGGTCAAACTCAGAGAGTTAGCGCAGATTTTAAATGGCAAGAAAAGCAGAAAATTATGTTTATCTTCATTAAAGCACCAAAATGGAATCAGATTGAGGGATCTACAAACCTGGCCAAAAAGCCCAGCAGCACCAGAAAGGATGCCCCCAAATCTCACTCTGAGTCTGAGTGTTCTGAGCCAGCTCATATCCACGCACACGCAGGCGTCAGGGCCATCAGGGGGAAATCAATGGATTCATGTCTCATCTACTCCTTTCAGCTGCTCCTGCTTATTATGTCCACTGTGATGTGCCAACATAATACATTTTAAGAACAGCGAGCAACCATCATGACTGTCATAGAGCCTGGGCATAGAGTGGATGGTTTCAAGGGTGTGGAGAGTAACAGGTGCCAGAAGAGCTGAGGTCGGAAGGGAAAGCCTGCCCTCTGCACTGGAGAAGTTATTGTGCTGAAAGTCTGAGCTGTCTGGTCCAGAGGGTTGGGGGAGTTCACTGTCTTCGCAATCACAGTGCCTGGACAGTCAGCCCCCAGGGGAAAGAGGCAGAGGGGAGGACGAGGTATCATGAGTGATCTCCATTTTCACCCCTCGCAGCTTTCCTGATGGGACTAGATCAATCTCAGCAGAACACAGACCATGCAGCTAATGGTTCACTAGAAATAATCCCCAAAGGGAAATCATATCAACAGTATAGCTCTTTAAACAGAATATTCTGCCTTAAAAATAGCCCCTTTTCCCTTGAAGATGAATGCCACACACAGGACCCTGTGACTGCAGCCAGAGACAGTGTGGGTGAGGCCCAGAGAGAAAATTCTCAGTGGACACTCCCAAAAGGAGATGTGCAATGGCCAACAGGTGTGCACAAAAGGCTCAGCTTCACAAACCATCAGGGAAACACAGCTCACAACCACAGCGAGGTCATCTCGTGCAGCCAGAATGGCTCCTCTAAGAAAAGTAAAAGGCAGTCAATGCTGACAGGGCTCCAAGAGAAGGGGACTCTTGGACAGCACTGGTGAGAACGTGGGTTAGTCCAGTCACTTTGGAGAAGAGTGTGGAGGCTCCTCAAAAAACTTGAAGTAGAACTACCTTACGATCGGGCTGTTCTACTACTGAATATGCACCCCAAGATGTACCCCAAGGAAATAGAATCAGCATATCAAACAGACACCTGCACCCCCAGGTTTACTGCAGCCCTGTTCACAATAGCCAAGAGAAGGTATCAACGTAGGTGTCCACTGATGGAGCAAAAGGAAAATGTGTGTGCGTGTGTGTGTGTGTGTGTGTGTGAGAGAGAGAGAGAGAGAGAGAGAGAGAGAGATGATCACAAACTAAGAGAATAGAATAGTATTTAGTAGTGGGCAGGAAGGGTAGAGGGTAGGGCGGGGGAGTAGAGGGTGACTAGATAATGGGGAGATGGATCATCCCGATTTGATGGGTACACACTGTAAACGTGTATTGAAGTATCAAGCTGCACCCATAAATATGTATGATTATTACACATTTGTTATTGTTTAGGTCTCGGGACGTTCCCTGAAACGCTCCTGCCTTGAAGGCAGGATCTCCAGTGTGGCAGGGTTCAGAAGTGGGACTTGTAGGCAGGGATTGGGGCTGGGACCTCATCAGTGGATTACTCCTTCTGGTGGATTAATAATTTGAATGGATGCCTGGGTGGTAACTGCAGGCAGGTGGGCATGGCTGGAGGAAGTGGGCCACTGGGCGCCCGCCTTTTGGGGCTATACTTTGTCCCTGTTCCTCTTGCTCTCTGCTTCCTGGTTGCCATGAGCTGAGCAGCTTTCTTCCACCCCATATTTCTGCCCTAATGTTCTCCCTCACCTCAGGCACAAAGCAATGGAGTTGGACAACCATGGACTGAGACTTCTGAAGCCATGAGCCAAAATCAACTTTTTCTCTTTTAAGTTATTCTTGTCAAGTGTTTTGGGCACAGTGATGAAAACCTGATTCCATGCTAAAAGAAAATAAAAAATGAGAGATTGGGTTTGAAACTAGTGTTGATCCAACTTTCCTTCTTACTCAACGTGTGCCCTTGGCCAGCGGCTCAATCCCTTGTGCCTCCGTTTTCTCACCTGCAGGATAGCAATGGTACTAGTGGATATGTCATGGAGCCAGGGTAAGGAACAATGAGCTCACAAGTATGGCATTGCTAACACCCTTGGCTCCAGGTGTGGCACGCCCGGAGCTGTCACTATTCCATCCGTGCGCCATGGAGGACAACGCTCAGACTTTCCCACTGCACTGTGCTCAGTGTTGGTCGGCTCTTCCTCAAATGCTAGACAGGAATGTGGGTCAGTGTGAGGAGGCAGGGACTGAAGGCCTGGGGAACACGTCTCTCTATCTCTTGTTTGCCTCGTGGCTGGGACTGTCATCGTCTCACCCTGTTGGTGGCAGCAGCCACCTCACCAGCCTCCCTGTTTCCAATCTGATCCTCTGATTTGCATCTTGTAGCTCTGACTACAGATTTCCCTATCAAACATTATAATTACGTCACACATTGCTTTAAAACACTGAATGCTTCCCCAGTGCCCATCAGTGGAAATCCAACCCCACCACCTGGCATTTGACCATCTTTGCAGAATGGACCCAACCTCTCTCTTCTTTGGGTCCTGTCCCCTGTCATCCATCTTCAAGGTTCAGACATCCTCACCGTGTGAGAAATACTCGACCCTTCCTGAAATGCATAGACCTTTGTTCTTCCTTATCTTTGCCCTTACTATTGCTTTTGCCTAGAATGAAATATAAAACCAACAACAAAACAACTACAACAAACCCATCCTGGTAAGATATAACCTGGTGTCTTGTGAGATTAGCCTGAACCAGGCATGCAGTTGGTACTTAGCCTTTCCCTAAATGGATTCTATCAGGGAAACAAAAATAAAAACAAAGAAAAGAAAAAAAGCAAAACTGTACACCAATGTCTGTATAGAGAGAGGTTCCAATGATGCTGAACAATTAGTTCTTATTTAAGTGAAAAATTCAAGCATTAATAAAAATCAAATGAATAATATTACACAAATAAAAAAATAGTGCTGTTCCTGAGTGGTGACTCTGCTGGGAACTACCCGAAGCATTTCTCATTGTGATCTCACAACCTCGTGAGATAGCGTCACCAGGTCCTACTGCCTGTGTGGATAACTTGCAGCAGTTTAACCGTGAACATTCCTTGGGGACAGCAAGAGGGAGCAGAGCGGGTGGAAGAGCGGGTGCGGATGTTTAAACCAGGCAGTCAATGCTGCCAGCAGTTGTAAGGATGCACTTGTGCCTGGGATGAGCGTGCTCTGGAAGAAATTCATCTCCTTTCTCTCATCCCCTTTTATCATCGCCAACTATCTCCTACCAGTATTCTAGGACCTAAAGATTTATGTATTTTAACAGCACGGCCTCTGGATGTGAACTGCTGCAACTCTATCGAGGTTCAACCAAAGAAGCACAAACTCCTTTCAACTCTGGATGGAAAATCTACATTGGACTTGATGAGGGCTGTTCTTTGCAGGTGGGGGGACCATTTCTCTTGCAAACTAAAACACTTTTGATGGTAAAAGATTATTTTAGTAATTATGCAGGGAAGAAAGGCACAGAGCTGGACTGTCCCAGCCCGCCTGGGACATATGGTCACACTATTTATGGGTACCATAAGGAACTTTAAGGGATAATTTTGCTCTTAGTCAGCTATCTCCTTTCTGAGTTTACCTTAGAACTTAAGCCTTCCATAAAATGATTCCTCCACCATCTTTCACTATTCCCAGCATCTAGGTAAAGAAACTTAAATGTTAGGACAGAAAGATGTCTAAACACAGAGCAATTGCATTATCCAAGGCAAATTTTGGCTGTAACTCATTGAGGACTAGTTATGGAAAGTTCAGTTCTACTCTGTGAGAAGCAGGCAATATCATCCCCATTTTGCAGGCAAGGAGGGTAAGGCTTCCAGCAGTCCTCTCCACACCAGCAGGAAGTAAGTATACAGCAGGATAAAGGGGGGCTGGAGCAGACCAGGGCTGTGCTCTGCAGTGCATTTCACGTGGCCCCTGAAGGAATGGCACAGGGACACCCCCTGCCTCTCACGCTTGCGCAGAATGGGGTTGTCATGTGCTTTTCCTGTGAAGCCTTTCATCCCTGCTGTAAGGTATATGGCATCACTGTGACCAACTTCTGGCCATATGGTCTTGGTCACTGGGTACTGGGTCCTTTTCCCCTCTCAGAATCACAGAACTTTGTAAAGGAGACTGAGGGAAATAGAGTGCCGGGTGGTCCATTTTCAAAGTACAATATTTAGCTTTGATGGCAAAATTACTGGAGATGCAAAAAAAAAAAAACAAAAAAACCAAAAAAACAGTCAAAGGGGAAATAAAACAGATGGTCACCAGCCGTTAACGCCTGAGCGTGACAGATTCACAGCCCCTTGATAAACAGAAGGTGACCAACAAAGGTCAACTGGACATGTGCACTTTCCCCAGGACGGCTTTCCCACCACCAGAGAACACAGGGAGGTAGGTCCATTTCTTTGAGTAACCCGATAGGGTCCAGTGGAACCTAGAGGATTTCTGAGAAGACTGCCTCCCATGGAGCTCAGCCTGGAGAACCCCTAGAGGGACCTGGCACTCCCGGGGTTAGAATGCTGATTGTAACTGCTCTGAGCTGCTGGCTCGTCCAGACATCCTGTCTTGCAAGACCTCAGTAAAAGCCTCACCCTTTTGCTCTACCTCCTGTATCAGTCCATTTTGGGGGCTTGGGCAGGTGAGCTTGTTTCTCAGAGAGACCAAGCGCTGACTGGGTCACAAGGGAGAATTGGGTTTTTGACTAAGCAGGAGACAAAACTTCCAAGTCAACTTCTTCCAGAACAAAGGCTGAGAATTGTTTTAAGGGCAAGGAGAGGAAGGTGAGGATTTTGGAATATGAGGAGGATCAGCTCTGACTCCCTGGGAGGAGCCTGGCACCTCTAGGAGGTGGGAGCTGCCTTCCTTTAACCTTCCTGTGTCTGAGTCTGGGTGGGAAGTGGCCCAGCCCCAGGTGGTGCTGGTGAGGTGTTACAATGAGGTGGTGACGGGTTGGGGGGAGTGGCAGGTCCACATGGTCCTTTGTGGTCAGAACTGGCTTTGCCCAATTCCAACAAGCATCCTGAGTTGTAGTAGCACCAGGATCCCTGAGGCCTGAGTGTCTGTTCAGGTCGGTATTTCTTTGTCAGGAACAGAATACTGATTAATGAAAAGAATTGTTTTCCTCAGGCTTTGAGAGGGTGCTTGCCTCGTGACCTCACGACTCCCCTCACAGGTGAGGATGCAGTGGTCAGATTAAGCCTCTTGCCTATGAAGCTTCAGAACCAAGAGCAGAATCCAGGGTTTATTCCTGGCCTAGTGCACTTTCCACTTTTCAGCCTTGAATAGAGGTTATGGAATCTTCCAGAAGCCATGGAACATAGCAGGACAGGTGTGAAGGGTTATGGAAAATAGTATTCCTTTAAAACAACTCCCTAAGAAAATGGAGGGAAGGTATGGTTCAGGGAGTGGGAGGGGAAATTGACCAAACATTAAACCTCTCCCAGTGCATTCCTGATAACAATGGGCCCTAAAGGAAAGGGCAGATATGGAATGCCTAAACCTTGGCCTTCCCCAGGCCAACCTAGTCCTGAGTGACAATAGGCAAGATTTGAATACTCATCCCTCGGGTCTGGTTTTAACCTGTACAACTAGTCCCTGATTGGTCAAAACTGCACGTGCAGGATTTCCAAGGATTACATCATCCTCATTGTACCCTATAAGACCAGAGTCCCCTCTGTAACTGGTGGCTACTTTCCCATCTCGAAAGTGGACCCGAATGGCGCCCAAGTTTGCAAAGGAATAAAGGCTTCTCTGAATCCATGGAGGTCTGTTTGCCATCCTTTTGCACTTACAAGGCATGTTGGCTGACTGTCTCGGTCACTGGATACTGAGGGTCCATAGATCTCTCTGTTCTCCAGAGTTTACACCCTACAAGGGATCAAGTCACCCAATTGTGTGGGACAGAAACCTCAGTCAAGATCAAGCACTAGAGAGAGGTAAGCATCAGTTCTTGCTTCTTTCTGGGTCCACAGATCCTAACATTTTCATCCAAATCCATCTTTTTCAGAAATCAGAACATGTATAAGCAACTAGGAAAAGTGTTATTAGTCATGAGGTCAAGAACAAGGGCCCTGGACAGACAGACCTGACTTTAGCTCTCAGCTTCAATGCCAAGTCTCCATTGTGGTGGATTTCAACATCCTTTAAAACAAGCTGGTTTTCAGGGGCGAAGGAAGAGTTCATGTTTAGCCTTTACAATGTGAAGATAGAAGCTCTCCAGATCTCCCTTCTTCCTGGAGTTTTTGAGTCATGAAGCATCTTAAGTATCTCAAATTCATCCTCAATAAAAATTATATAATTTACATAGTCACCCATTCATTTCAGAAGAGGCTACTTGACTGAGATTTGCATAACATTTGCCTGGTCATTTCTATAACTGCCAATCATTGCAGGTGAAACCTCAGAAGTCAAATCAATTTAATTATCTTAACATGCTGAGTTCTACTAATTTTTTTTTTAAAGCTTGATAAAAAGGTAGAACCTGGCAAGAATCTGGCAAGTCTGAAATGGAACACAGGAATCTTGCTTACATTCTGGTGCCCTTGCCCGCCCACTAGGGGGGCAGCCAGGGCCACTCTGATGGAACCTAATGTGGTGGTCAGAAAAACGCTCAGTCCAGTCCAAGCCCAGGAGCTCAGTGCTGGCCAAACCATTAATAACCCACTGTGGCAATGTTTTTTCTAGAACTGAGTGCCAGGGGGCCACTTAGTGTGGTGGACGATAGTTTGTGAGACAGGAAGAGCCAAGACCAAATTGACTATAATTATATGCATTAAAACCAGGACCGGGTCTTTCCCTTAGATCAGAACAACATGGAATGAACATAACTTCACTGACCTCTCCAAGGTCCTAAGGATATTCTACAATACCATCCTGCAGCCAAGGTTCCCAAACTGTGCCAGGGCACTGAGGTCCCTGCTGTGAACTCTCAGGGGCTTTGCACGATGTTTTAAATGGTGTCACCAAGCAAATGACCAGCCTGAGTCAGGTCATGATTTCAGCCTCGGGTTGTGCTACCTTCCTTTCTAGAACATCGCATGTTTGTGTAGCCGGGGTTTTTGGCAGTTGAAGAGATAAGAAAGAAGTTCCATGCAAAAAAGATGTATCTGGGAATGCGGACAGCAGGTTCAATCTGATTCCAAGGCTCAGGGGACATTGTGTAGTTCCCAATAGGCACTGAGAGCCCATTAGCAAGCAATGTGGTCATTTAAGAATAAAATAAAATTATCACTTTAAAATTTCAAGTCGTGTGGATTATTTTCTTCAAATGGCCACTAAGTTTGCAGGACATAGTTACTAAAATGTTTGGACCAAACTACTTAATGCGTGGAACCATTAAGGTCTTCTTTTGTCTAAAGCTCACTGAAAAAACTCAGAGAGACCCAAGGGAAGGGCAAAGCTGGGTGCCTCCGTCCTGCAGTAGGGTGGGTCAAAAGCAGCCTGGGATCAATCACTTTGTCCCCTTGCCACCCTCGGCGGCCTCCCACTGCCCTTCCTTCAGCCCTGCACCCCTCCCTCCAGCCCAGCAGGACCAGGTGCTGCCCGCCTTTCCAGGAGCCCCCTCTCTGGGTTTTCCTTGGTCCTTGGACAGATCAGGCTTCTTCCCATGAAACAACGCTGCTCCTCCCTGGACAGGGTCAGCTCCCTGCCCATCTTCTCTAGATGGAAGCCCCACTCCTTCTGGAATCAGCGTGGCCAGTCCTGCGAAGTGGGAACCATTCCTGCTGATTTCCTATCGCCCACACTGCTAATTATCTCACAGCCCTTAATGGCACTTGTCATATACTTTCTTTGCTTATTTGTTTCCCCCACACCATGGACAGGTTCGTGAAGGTGAGGTTCATGTCGGTCTTTCACTTCTTGCCTAGCTAGGACTTTGTTCACTGTAAGTGTTCAGTGTGTGTCTGTCGAATGAATATTCAAGGTTCCATCAGGACACCATTCTACATACAGAAACACCACCACTCAAGGTTTTCAAATTTTATTACTTTAAAAATTCTTATATAGGATCTGGTCACTGAAGAGTGAGTCCTCCCAGCAAGTCTGTGGCATTTAGCTAGGTCTTGGGCCTTCGAAAAGTACCATGTCAGTGTCTCATTTGGAGTTAAATAATTCTGAGTTAAATTATAATTCAATCTTGTCTTAATTATTTAAGCTCTTATTTTATAAGAATGAGGATAGATGGGCTCCATCCCAGCCCCTGGCCTCTTTGCTCCACCATGAAGGTGGGGCACGCTTCTGCTTTAAGACCTTTGCACCCCGTGGCTCCCTCTGCCTGAGACTCTTCCCTCAGACGTTGTCCCTGGAGGTCAGGAGTCAGCGGTGGAGCAGTGTGATTTGATTCTGGGTCTTTGGGTGCGACACTCAAGATTAGGGCCATCATCAGAAGCAGAAAAACAGCCAGAAAGAGACAGCATTGGGGTCGGGGTTCCTGCCAGTGGAAGGAAAGGCAGGAGAAAGGGAGTGTCACTGGAGAGAAGGGGTGGAGGACAGGCGAGGGGCCCAAACACACAGAATGGCTCCCGAGTTTTGCTTTTTTTGTTGTAGCCCTGTGACACCTTGGCCAGGCCTCTTGGGGCCTGTGTGTGGTGCCGCTGCGCCTGTTCCCGGGAAGCCCAGGCCTGGCCTCTGGGAGAACTGCCCTTTTGGCCTGAACACTGGCAGAAGGTCACCCTCAGAGCGGCTGGTGGGCATGTGTGTGACCTTGGGGACCTGATGTGTGCCCCTAACCCTATGGAAGACAGCACTGGGCTTCTCTTTGAATGTGGCCGAAGGCTGTACCTTGGGGTCAGTTCCGGTCAGAGGCCTTTCACAGTTGCTCCCCTCTCCTGTCCCCCTTCTCTCCTCCCTGCCCACCTCTAGCTGACATACCCGTGTCAACCATGTCAAGATGACCTGCTTCTCTCCAAGTCAGACCTTGTTCTGAGGCTTTTCCTGACCCCCTGGAGTGTCTGCGAGGCCCAGTGTGAATGCAGAGCTGTGCTGTCTGGAGTGGGGGAGCTGAAGGAGGCTGAGAACCCGCCCCCTCTGTCCTCCTGCCCTCCTGGGGAGGGGTGTGAGGGGCCCTTTCAAATGGAGCCACTTGGGGTTGGGCTGGGGGCACCTTCACTAAGCTCTGAGCTGCACTCTGGTGGCTGCTCTAAGTGCCACCTGCTGTCCTCCTGCTTTGTGTCACGTGCCCTGCCTGCAGCAGGTCGGCTGCAGGGCTGCGGGGGTTCCGTCTGCTCCATCCTCAGCATCTGCAGGGGTTCCGTCTGTCTGCTCCATCCTCAGCATCGAGTGGTACCTGGCACACAGTAGGTGCTCCCAGATGTTCTGTGAACAGATGAAGAACTTATGCGGTTTCCAAAAAGGAACCGAAACAAAGGTGGGCTGTGGCTCTTGGTTTTGCAGCCTTCTCTCTCTTATTTGGGTTAGTTTTCATTTGTCGTTTAGCTATTCGGCTCTTGAGATAAATTCGCCAGGATCCGGGATTTATTTGCAGCATTGTGGTTTTCATCCGACTTCACTTTCATTTAGAGATATGAAAATTGGCTCTGGCTTTTCTTCAATTCTTCTTTCAAGGGCTCTCTCTTTTCTCTGCATCAGATCTAAAGGAAGCTCTAATAATGGGGTGAAAATATCTCCAGGTTATTTTATTAGGATATAAGCAACACAAAAGCCCCACACCTTTATGTAACTAAGATAAACCTGAACTTCTATCTCAAAGCCTCCTGTGGAAATCATTTCTTCTCGAGGCTTCACAAGGGCTCCCTCTCAAGTACGAGTTTGCCAGAACCATCTTGACTTGAGAGTAAATATTTTCTGTGCAGCTTCTGGTGTTTGGCTTGGTCGGTTTCTCCACATGTGAGCTACATCTCAAAAAAGCCATTTTTTTTTTTTAACAAAAAAATCTTCATGGAACATTTTCGACTTGTCACTGATGCTTTTGTTTTTACATGATTCATAGCTACTCACATATTTAAATATCTGAACATATACTGGGATGGGAGAGCTGATGCCCCTTTAATCATTGAACATCCAACTTCCTGACTCTGATAAAACCATTAAAACTGAAATTCAGAGCTGGCGGAAGGAGGATGCTAGGTTTGAGTGACAACTCTACAGCTCTGCCGGCCTCACTGTCACTGTCACACTTCCTCCCAATGAAGGAAGTACCATTCTCGAGCCCAGCTGACTGGGGACTTGCAAAACCAGCTCTGGAGCCCCTGTGGCCTAAATCCCCTGAAACTGACTACTTTGGTGTCTTTTAAGGTTTTAGTACTAATTTAATTGACTGCTGTGTGTAACCCCAGGAAAAGAGGTGAGAAATCCATTCAAATCCTCACTGTTAAATAAAACCCCTCAGGGAATTACTGACAACGAGGCGTGTGCCAGGCTAGGGTCTCCAGCAAAGGCCTCAGTCCAGGCAGTTGCACCCCATTTCTTGATGAAATGAGAACGTTTTATCTTCCCTGCCGGGAAGCCCAGTTATCACGTTTGTCCACAAGACACTCACGCTGATTTTTAAAAATATTTTATTTCAAAACAGTCTTCTGCACCAGTCAGATCTGTAATGCGTTCATATGTGGCTGTTCTTATTTGATTCGATCAATGCTATCGATTTCCCTTTAAATGCAAAGATTGCACAGTTCAGCTTTAATTGAGGATCCGGTTGCGAGGGCTGTCTCTTGGAGGCAGTTGTTTTATTTTTCTCCCAATAAATCACCTTTTGCTGGTGAGCACTGGCTGGGCTGGGTGCTGCTTTGTTCCTCTCCCTTCATATAAGGAGCTGTGGGTACCGAACCTGTGGGGGAAAAGGGCACCCAAGCAGCCCCCGGGATGCATTTCAGCATTTTACTCTCTGGATCAGGTGTTTTGCTGTGTCTTAATAAAGAAGTTGAAGAGAAGGTTAAGCTAACATGGCCTGAGGAATGCAAATATATATATACATATATATATATATATATATATATATTTTTTTTTTTTTTTTTTTGAACCAGGGATTGAACTGAGGGGTACTCGGCCACTGAGCCACATCCCCAACCCTATTTTGTATTTTGTTTACAGACAGGGTCTCACTGAGTTGCTTAGCGCCTTGCCCTTACTGAGGCTGGCTTTGAACTTGCAATCCTCCTGCCTCAGCCTCCTGAGCTGCTGGGATTACAGGCATGTGCCACCACGCCCGGCTTGAGGAATATTTTTAACAGGGTGAAACCATATTCCAGACTGTGATATACAATAATCCCCCCAAGGACGGGCACCCAGGGGCCATTTAGGTTTTCAGCTCATTCCTAGAGGACCCCTCTCCTCTCAGGGCCTTTCCTCCTCCTTCTCCAATACGTTGTTTTGTTTGGCTGTATTTGCTCACTGATTCATGGATTTGTTGATCTGAAGTCAGACCCATGTGAGTTTAAATACTGACTATAAGGCTCGTGTGACCTTAGGAAGGACATTCATGTCTCTGGTTCATTTTTTCTTTGAGGATGATAGCAGCTACCTCCTGGGGTTTTGCCAAGATTCACTAAAATAATGCACAGGAAGGGCTTAGGACAATGCCTGGTGAAGAGGGAGAACATGGAGACACCAGTCATTGCCACCATGGAGAAGGGAGAGGTGACTGGTGAAGGTTCCATCCTGAGGTGTCCAGCACTTCCATGGTGTTTCCAAAGCTACCTTGGTTGGTACAACTGCTGGCTTGTGGGGACACACGGGTGCTGTGTGTTCTGGAAATTCCCACTCAGTTGACCCTCAAGTTAATTCCACTAGCAGATCCGATCATCACCTGCTGGTTCTGAGAGCTGGAGACGTGCCCATGGTCTCATGACCAGTGAGGAAGAGAGCAAGATCATCTCTATTCCTTGCTTTCTCTTTTCAGTGCTGGGGATCAAACCCAGGGCCTTAGGAATGCTAGGCAGGCACTATATCACTGAGCTGCACCCCAGCCCTAGGCCCATGCTTCCTGACACTCTGCTGTGATCTGCTCTGCTGGGCAATGAGAGGTCTTTTCTTCACTTCAGATCTTACATATGGGCATGATAGCGTCTGGGTATCAGCTGTCAATTAAAGAAGCTACCTGGAGCCATGACACTGTGCTCCCTCAGTTCTACTCAGAAGGAAGCCCTGGAGATGTGAGGTCTCTGGAGATCCCTTGTGTGGATGTTGATCATTCAGTGACTTGTGTGTGCGATGGTAACAGGGGCCCAGGGATAGGGGACCCTGACCAAATGGCAAAGCTGGTCTGTGATACCTACTGTCACCTCTGCTCTGTGCCATCCATTTCTTTCCTGGTGCCATCTTGGTCTTCTTACTTCATTTTGTCTTTAGGTCATTTAATCCTCTCTCCTTATTATGGTTTGAATGTGAGGTGCTCCCCAAAAACTTATGTGTGAGATAATGCAAGAAAGGTCAGAGGTGAAATGATTGGGTTCCGAGAATCTTAACACCATCAGTGCGTTAATCTACTTGAATGGATTAACTGGGTGGTAACATAGGCAGGTACGGTGTGGCAGGAGGATGTGGGTCATTGGGACATACCTTTGGGGTTAATATTTTGCCTCTGGAGAGTGGAGCTCTCTCTGCTTCCTGTGTCCTGTCCTGAACTGCTTTCCTCTTCCCTTCCTTCTGTCATGATGCTCTGCCTCAATTCAGACCCAAAGCAATGAGATGGGACATCTGTGGGCTGAGACCTCTGAAACCATGAGCCCCAAATAAACTTTTCCTTCTCTAATTGTTCCTATCAGATCTTTTGGTCACAGCAGTAAAAAAGCTTACTAAAATGCTCTTTCTAAATTTTGCACTCAGAGAAGTAACAGCGTCTTCCTTTTCTCCATTAGTCCCTCTTCTTCCAACTCCCTTATTTTTTCCTTTCTGTATGTTCAGGGCCTTTTATTTTGCAAATGTACTTTTATAGATATTAGGCATGAAGCTCTGAATAAAGACTTTTGTCATTCACTTGCCCATTTGTGTATTTACAAAGTTCCATACTGTGTTCTGGGCACTGGGGAGCACATCACAGATCCTACACCACACATTCTTCTCAAAGCCTAGGTTCCCCCATTGCTGCAGACCATATGTGCACATAGGGGTGGGGGTCAGTGGTACAAAGAAAAACTAAGGCCTATTGGAGTCCACAGAGGGATAGGGCAGTTTTTTTAGATGTCTTGAAAGGGAAAGTTCCTTGTAAATAAACAGCATTTCAGCAGGGTCTAAACTGTTGTGGGACTCTTTGTGTGCTACTGCAGGTTGGAGGAAATGGCCAGTACAAATCCCCCATGTGGAGTGGATTCTGATGCTTTAACAAATAGCACAGCCCAGCCATGCAGAACTCTAGCACCTTGCCATCCAAGTGGGCATCTCTGGGCAGCTGCACTGCTGCTGCCCATCTACCAACACGTGGCGATGTCTCTGCCCATCATCAAGGATTATCCCTGATTTGGACACCACCATCTTTAGCTGGGGCAGCTCCCATCCTGGGACACCACATTATCCTTTCATGCATCAGGCTACTGAAACTGGGAGGAGTGAATAGTATATTACAATTTTGTTGTAGATATTATTATTATTATGATTTCTATTTTTCTATTTTTTATTATTTTTCTCACTCTATTTTCCACTTACCTATCTGTTTTCTTGGAGTCTCTTTCTCCCTTTTCTCATGCTAACAACAAACTTCTTTTGATTCCACTATCACTCTTCCTATGATCTAGTACCTCTATTACTCATTTCTTATCTCATTAACATTACATCCTATTCCCCTCCCCATCCTCTTTGTCCACCATAAGAAATTGTAGATCTCATTGCAAGTCTATTGTTTATGCTGCAGATAATAATCAAACTCATTGTATCTGTTTATTACAATAATACTGTTAACATCTTCATAGGGGCTAGTTGGCTTAAGGCTGCAAATTTTTTGTATTGTGTGCTACTAATATTGATCTCCCCCTTAAAGGTGAGGTATTGGAAACTTGCAGGGAAACTATAAACCAACAGGGGGAAACTGCAATACCTCAGATCCACACTGCTACAGGGGAAGATACATGATCAGCATGAAAAAACAAGGGAAGAAACTGTCCCAAAAAACTCGGATGCTATATTAATAGAGTCCAATCGCAGCACAGTAGAAGAAATGTCAGAAAGGGAGTTCAGAATATACATAATTAAAATGATCCTCGAAGTAAAGGATGATATAAGAGAGCAAATGCAGGCAATGAATGATCTCTCCAATAAACAGTTATAAGAGCAAATGCAGGAAGCAAAAGATCATTTCTATAAAGATGTAGAGATTATGAAAAAAAACAAACAAATCCCTGAAATGAAGGAAACAATAAAACAAATTAAAAATTCATTAGAAAGCATCACAAACAGACTAGATCACTTGGAAGACAGAAACTCAGACAATGAAGACAAAATATTTAATCTTGAAAATAAAGTTGACCACATAGAGAAGATGGTAAGAAATCATGAACAAAAATTCCAGGAATTATTGGATAACATAAAAAGATCAAATTTAAGAATTATTGGGATTGAGGAAGGCACACAGATACAAACCAAAGGAATGAACAATCTATTCCATGAAATAATATCAGAAAATTTCCCAAACCTGAAGAATGAAATGGAAAATCAAATACAAGAGGCTTATAGGACACCAAATGCACAAAATTA
>JAJEJO010050391.1:644917-806079 GCA_020662805.1 Glaucomys volans | reverse complement strand
ACAAAATAAAAACAGAATCTTAAAGGTCACCAGTGAAAAGTATCAGATTACATATAGGTGGAAACCAATATGGATATCAGCAGATTTCTCAGCCCTGACAGCTAGAACGGCCTGGAACAATATATTTCAAGCTCTGAAAGAATATGGTTGCCAACCAAGAATCTTATACCCAGCAAAATTAACCTTCAGATTTGGTAAAGAAATAAAATCCTCCCATGATAAACAAAAGTTAAAAGAATTTACACATAGAAAACCTGCGCTACAGAACATTCTCAGCAAAATATTCCATGAGGAAATGAGAAACAACAATGAAAGTCAGGAAAGGGAGGAACTTTAGGAAAAGCCAATGAAAGAGAAACCAAGTCAAGTTAAAAACCAAAAATAAGCTAAAATGACCAGGAATACAAATCATATCTCAATAATAGCCTTGAACATTAATGGCCTAAACTCATTAATCAAAAGACATAGACTGGGCTGGGGACGTAGCTCAGTTGGTCGAGTGCCTGCCTAGCAAGCACACGGCCCTGGGTTCAATCCCCAGCACTGCAAAAAAAAAAAAAAAAGACATAGACTCACAGGTTGGATAAAAAAAAAAAAAAAAGGCCCAATAATATGCTGCCTTCAAGAGACACATCTCATAGGAAAAGACATCCACAGACTGAAGGAGAAAAGACGGGAAAAGAACCTACCATGCACATGGACTCAGTAAAAAAGCAGGAGTTTCCATTCTCATTTCAGATAAAGTGGACTTCAAGCCAAAATTATAAGGGATAAGGAAGGACATTTCAGAGTGCTTAAGGACACTGTAAATGAACAAGACATAACAGTTGTAAATATTTATTCTCCAAACAAAGGAGCATATGTGTATGTCAAACAAATCCTTCTCAATTCAGGAATCAAATAGACCACAATACAATAATACTTGGTGACTTTAACACACCTCTCTCCCCACTGGATAGATCTTCCAAACAAAAACTAAAAAAAGAAACCATAGAACTCAATAACACTATCCATATTCAGACTTAACAGACATATGTAGACTACTCCATCAACAACGAGTGAATATGCTTTCTTCTCAACAGCACATGGATCCTTCTCCAAAATAGACAAACCTGAAAAACCAAAGGCTGAATGTTTTCTCTGATATGCGGAAGGTAATTTACAATAAGGGGGGCAGATAGGGAAGAACAGAGTTATTTTACACTAGGTAAAAGGAAGTGAAGGGAGGGGAAGGGGTATGGGGGAAGGAATGATAGCAGAGCGAAACAGACATTATTACCTCATGTACATGTATGTACATGTATGACTCATGACCGAAATGACCCTGCAATATGTACAATCAGAAAAATAAGAGATTACACTCTATATGATCTACCAAAATGCATAAATGCATCCTACTGTCATGTACAACTAAGTAGAACAAATAAAATAAAAAAAATTAAAAAAGAAGTCAATGATAAAATAAAAAATAGAAACTACTTCAACACCTGGAGACTAAATAATATGCTATTGAATTATGCATGGATAGCAGAAGACATCGGGGAGGAGATAAAAAAATTCTTAGAGATAAATGACAACATCGATACAACATATCAAAATTTCTGGGACACTTAGTACTGAAAACAGTACTAAGAGGAAAATTCATTGCATGGAGTGTGATCAATAAAAGAATAAGAAGTCAACAAATAAATGACCTAACATTATATCTCAAAGCCCTAGAAAAAGAAGAACAAATCAACACCAAAAGTAGTAGAAGACAGGAAAGAATTAAAATCAGAGCTGAAATCAATGAAATTGAAACAAAAGAAACAAAATTGACAAAACAAAAAGTTCGTTCTTTGAAAAAATAAACAAAATTGACAAATAGCCACACTAATGAAGAGAAGGAGAGAGAAAAGTTCAAATTACTAAAATTCTTGATGAAAAAGGAAATATTACAACAGACACAATTGAAATAAAAAACATAATAAGAATCTATTTTGAAAATCTACACTCTAACAAAATAGAAAACCTCAAAGACATCAACAGGTTTCTAGAGACATATAAGCCACCCAAACTGAATCTGGAGGACATATACAATTTAAATAGATCAATTTCAAGCAATGAAATAGAAGACACCATCAAAAGCCTACAACCCAAGAAAAGCCCAGGACCAGATGGATTCTCAGCTGAGTTCTACCAGACCTTCAAAGAAGAACTAATACCAATCCTCCTCAAATTATTCCATGAAATAGAAAAGGAGGGAACCCTTCCAAGCTCATTCTATGAAGCTAGTATCATCCTCATACCAAAATCAGACAAAGATTCATCAAGGAAAGAAAACTTTAGACCAATAACTCTGATGAACATAGATGCAAAAATTCTTAACAAAATTCTGGCAGATCACATACAAAAACATATTAAAAAGATGGTGCTAGTAACCTGTAATGCAAGGTTAGTTCAACATCCAGAAATCAATAAATGTAATTCACCACATCAACAAACTTAAAGAATCATATGATTATTTCTATAGATGCAGAAAAAGCATTTGATAAAATACAGCACCGCTTCATGCTCAAAACGCTAGAAAAAATAGGGATAGTAGGAACATACCTCGACGTTTTAAAGGCTATCTATGCTAAGCCCACTGCCAACATCCTTCTTAATGGAAAAAAAAACTGAAAGCATTCCCTTTAAAAACTGGAAGAAGACAGAGATGCCCACTGTCACCACTTCTATTCAATGTTGTCTTTGAAACTCTAGCCAGAGCAATTAGACCAAAGAAATGAAAGGAATATGAATAGGAAAAGGAAAACTAGAACTATCACTATTTGCTGATGACATGATTCTATATTGAGAAGATCTGAAAAATTTCACCAGAAAACTTCTACAACTCATAAATGAATTCAGCAAAGTAGCAGGATAAAAAAAATCAACTCTCATAAATCTAGTGCTTTTCTGTTCATAAGTGATGAATACTCTGAAGAGAAATTAGGAAAACTACCCCATTCACAATAGCCTCAAAAAACAAAACCAACCAACCAACCAACCAACCAAACAAACAAACAAACAAAAAACCCAAAAATAGAACAAAAAACTACTAGGGATTCAATCTAACAAAAGAAGTGAAAGACCTCTACAATGAGAACTACAGAAAACTTAAGAAAGAAATTAAAGAAAACCTTAGAAGATGGAAAGATCTCCCATGTTCTTGGATAGGCAGAATTGATACTGTCAAAATGGCCATTCTACCCAAAGTGCTATACAGATTCAATGCAATTCCAATTAAAATCTGAATGATGTATCTCCTAGAAGTAGAGAAAGCAATCATGAAATTCATTTGGAAGAATAAGAGGTCCAGAATAGCTAAAGCAATCCTGAGCAGGAAGAGCAAAGCAGGAGGAATTACAATACCAGACTTTAAATTATACTACAGAGCAATAGTAACAAAACAGCATGGTATTGGCACCAAAATAGACAGACAGGCCAATGGTACAGAATAGAGGACACAGACAAACCCGCATAAGTACAGTTATCTCATACTAGACAAAGGAGCCAGAAACATACAATGGAGAAAAGATAGCCTCTCAACAAGTGGTGCTGGGAAAACTGGAAATCCACATGCAGCAAAATGAAATTAAACCCCTATCTCTCACCCTGCACAAAACTCAACTCAAAATGGATCAAGGACCTAGGAATTAACCAGAGACCCTGCACCTAATAGAAGAAAAAGTAGGTCCAAATCTTCATCATATCAGCTTAGGATCAGGTTTCCTTAACATGACTCCCAAAGCACAAGAAATAAAAGCAGGAATAGGTAAATGGGGTGGATTCAAACTAAAAAGCTTTTTCTCAGCAAAAGAAATAATCAATAATGTGAAGAGAGAGCCTTCAGAGTGGGAGGAAATCTTCACCACTTGTGCTTTCAGATAGAGCACTGATCTCCAGAATTTATAAAGAACTCAACAAACTTTACACCAAAAATACAAATAACCAATCAATAAATGGGCTAATGAACTGAGCAGACACTTCACAGAAGAAGATATATAAGTGATCAACAGACATATGAAAAAATGTTCAACATCTCTGGTAATAAGAGAAATGCAAATCAAAACTACCCTAGGATTTCATCTCACTCCAATTAGAATGGCTATTGTCAAGAATACAAGCTACAATAGGTTTGGTGAGGGCGTGCGGAAAAAGGTGCTGGTGAGATTGCAAATGGTTGCAGCCACTCTGGAAAGCAGTATGGAGGTTCTTTAGAAAACTTGGAATGGAACCACCATTTGACCCAGCTATCCCACTGTTTGACCTATACCCAAAGGACTTAAAATCAGCATACTACAGTGACCCAGTTGCATCAATGTTTACAGCAGCTCAATTCACAATAGCCATACTATGGAACCAAACTAGATGCCCTTCAACAGATGAATGGAAAAAGAATGTGGTACATATACACAGTGGAATATTACTCAGCCATAAAGAAGAATAAAATCACAGCATTTGCAGGTAAATGGATGGAGTTGGAGAATATCATGCTGAGTGAAATAAGCCAATTTCAAAAAAGCAAAGGCTGAATGTTTTCTTTGGATAATGGATAATGATATATAATGGGAGGGGTGGGGTAAGGGAAGAAAGGAGTAATGTTGGATTGTGTTGAGGGAAATGAGGGTGTGGAGTGGGCAGTGGAAGGAAAGATAATGCAGTGAGACGGACATCATCACCCTATGTACATGTACGATTACACAAATCGTGTGACTCTACATCATGCACAACCAGAGAAATGAAAAGTTGTGCCCCATTTGTGTACAATGAATAAAAAAACATAGTACAGAAGTCGGTGTGGTCATGTGTGTGCTGCGAGGTCTTTGTTGCAGCGACTCACTGCTGAGGTTGGAGCAGAGAAGCAGCTGTAGAAAACATGCGAACAACGGGTGCAGCTGCATCCCACAGGCATGTATTTACAACCAGGCAGTGGGCTAGGTTTGGTCAGCTTGCTGTGGCCATACCAACCCTTGACATCTCAGTAGAGCATTCGGAATTTCAGTGGGATACTGGAACTGCGCTATGATCATGAGACTCTTCTGAAAGGAACACAAGGTTTAAATTTCCTTTCTACTCTTCCACCTCCTTCTCCTTTTCTCCTCTCCTACTCCTTTTTTTTTTTTCCTTTTGTCTTTTGATTTTTTGGTTTTGTTTTTGGTACTGAGAATTGAACCCAGGGGCACTTCACCACTGAGCTACTTCCCCAGTCCTTTTTAAAAAAATTATAATTTTTTTTTATTTTTACAGGCTGCATTTTGATTCACTGTACACAAATGGGGTGCAACTTTTCATTTCTATGGTTGTGCATGATGAGGATTCACACCATTCATGTACTCACACATGTACATAGGGTAATGATGTCTGTCTCATTCCACCATCTTTCATACTCTCACCTCCTCCCCACCTCATTTCCCTCTATGTAATCTAAAGTTCCTCCATTTTTCTCTTACCCACACCCCATTATGTGTCATCATCCACTTATCAGGGTAAACATCCGGCCTTTGGTTTTTGGGATTGGCTTATTTCACTTAGCATGGTATTCTCCAATTCTGTACATTTACCTGCAAATGCCATAATTTTATTCTTCTTTATGGCTAAATAATATTCCATTGTGTATATAAATACCACAGTTTCTTTATCCATTTATCCTTTGAGGGGCATCTAAGTTAGTTCCACAATCTAGTTATTATGAATTGAGCTGCTATAAACATTGATGTGGCTGCATCACTGTAGTATGCTGATTTTAAGTCCTTTGGACATAAACCAAGGAGTGGGATAAGTGGGTCAAAAGATGGGTCCATTCCAAGTTTTCTGAGGACTCTCCATACTGCTTTCCGGAGTGGCTGCACCAATTTGCATTCCCACCAGCAGTATACAAGTGTGCCTTTTTCCCCACATCCATGCCATCTATTATTGTTTGAGTCCTTAATAATTGACATTCTAATTGGAGTAAGATGTAATCTTAGAGTTGTTTTAATTTGCATTTCTCTAATTACTAGAGATGTCGAACACGTTTCATATATTTGTTAATCGCCCGTACATCTTCTTCTGTAAAGTGTCTGTCCAGTTCCTTGGCCCATTTATTGATTGGGTTATTTGTATTTTTGTTGTAAAGATTTTTAAGTTCTTTATAAATTTTAGAGATTAGTGCTCTATCGGAAGTGTATGCGGAAAAGATTTTCTCCCACTCTCTTTTCACATTATTGATTGTATCCTTTGCTGAGAAAAAGCTTTTTAGTTTGAATCCATCCCATTTATTGATTCTTGCTTTGATTTCTTGCTCTTTAGGGGGCTTGTTAAGGAAGTCTGATCCTAAGCCACCATGATGAAGATTTGATTCTTTGCTTTTATCAAAGATGCATTTATGAACTGAATCTTAGTGACTCTCAATTCTGAATTAAATAATACTTGTTAGAGCTGACTTCTGAAAAAAATGCAAAGAAGTTGGGAGTTATCCCTGTCTCTTTTTCTTTCTGCTCCTCTTCTGATGCCTAGGTTTTTACCACTCTCGAATTTACTCCAATTTGGGGAGCTTGGTTTGCAGAGAAGTGAGCTTCTACAGAGGAGGGACTTAATTTGCTGAAAATAAAGAGCTTGTTTTAAGCAAATAATAACATAGCAGGCGTATCATTTTACAAACTGTAAACACACTTGATAAATGATCCCCAAACATACTAATAGAGAGGTTTCAAAGGCCCAATGGAGAAGTCCCTGCAAACCAACTTCCAGCTGATAAGGAACATTAACTGTATCAAAGACTAGAAAGATACTTTCCATCTTGTGTGCAAAGAAGTTAGCATGCTTCCATTGGATGGTGTGGAAGACACAAGACTCCTGGGTCAGAGACAAAGGACAGTTCATATTACTCATAGTAATGGCAGCATCCAGAGTATCAGCATTTGTGTTGGATCTCTGAGCTTCAGTACCCACAGGGCCAGGCCATGCCTGCACATGAAGCCGTGCATTGGGTTGTGGGTTGTGTTACAAGAGAGGAACCCCATGTTTAGGGAACTCAAACTTTTTATAGTTGGCAATTCCTGTGTTTGCACCAGTGGGAGAAATTATCTTAATTATTTTAGTTACAAACAAACCTGCATTTTGCTCCAGAAGGAATACCATCCCCATTTTTCAAGACCATTTGCTATATAAAATCTTAAGAAGAATCATCCATAGCAAGAGCAGCCAGGGCCTCTGCTCACAAGACCTGGAGAAATCCAACAGAGTCATGAAGGATCGTCTCCCATCACCAGTCTTTATATTCTGCATTTTTATTAGAATCAAAATAGGAAGATAAAAGAACTGTGCTGTTCCGATGGAACTTCTAGCAGCAGCGAGCGAGTGAGCGAGCAGGTGATGGAAGGAAACATTCATGCTGTAGCTGTCCCCAAAGTCCCCTTCATGGTCACATCGCCTGTAGCGATATCCAGAGTCCCTGTCTGCTTGCTTTCATGGTTAGAGGTCTTTTTATTAAGTGAAGGGTTCTTTTTACACATCCCAAGTTTGGAGAGAGACCTTTGCTGTAAACACACTTGATGGATGATCCCCAAACATGCCCAAGAGTTCCACCTAAGAATGAATCACTTCTGAAGAATGCTTCTGCAAAATGTTGTGGGAAAATAGCCTTTCTTTCAGACTTGGGTGTTAAACTATTACGGCGTTATGGTGAGTTATTGGGCTCTTTGACTGGACCTAAGGTAGCTGTGCTCTTGGGTGGTCGCCATGATTTCTCCAGCTGTAGTGACAGGGGTGTAGACTTTCCTCATGAGCCATTAACAGACCGCGATTTCTAGGGGAGTGTGCAAAACTCAGTGAATTCACCTTCTTTTTCTTCTGGAAAGAAGGTGAGATTCTCTTCATATCAAGAATTCTCTTTTGAAATTTTAACAGATAACTGGTTGAGGGTGAGTTAGACTTGGAATACTTGAAGGCATAGAATGAACTTGGTTCTTCTTGTTCTTTTTCTTCTTTTTTTTCGGGGGGAGATATTGGAGATTGAACTCAGGGGCACTCAACCACTGAGCCACATCCCTGGCCCTATCTTGTAGTTTATTTAGAGACAGGATCTCACTGAGTTGCTTAGCTGTTGCTGAGACTGCTTTGAACTCGAGATCCTCCTGCCTCAGCCTCCTGAGCTGCTGGGATTACAGATGTGCGCCACCATGCCCGGCTGAACTTGGTGATTTTTACATCTTAAGTGCCTATGCCAAAAACAGGTATATCACTTAGGCTCTTCATTTTTTCTTATTATCAAGAGCTTAATTTAGCTTTTCTCATTGGCACTTGAGCTAAATTTATATTTCCCAGACTCCTTTGTTATTATGGTTCTGTCAATACATGAGATGTAAAGAGAAGCACTGTGAGGGACCTCTGAGAATGTTCCTTTAAGGACCTCACTGGGGGACACCACGTTTGCTTCCCCTGCCCCACTTTCTGCTCCTGGAAATACAGATGTGATGGCCTGAGCTCCTGTAGCTGTCCTGTGCTGTGAGGTAAACTGGATGAAGGAAGTCACATAATAGGATGGCAACCAGAAAGAAAACAGGAGCCTAGACCAGGATAGCTGAACAGTCTTACTAGCTCTGGGCTCTCTACCCAGCTGTAAATATTGAGGATCTTTCAGTCAAATTAGGCGCCTACTTAGACACCATCCCTGGCATTCGCTATCCCTGTAACCTTGGTTTCTTCAGTTTTCTTCTCTGTAAATCAAGGAAAATAATAACATGCACCTCATAAGTTTTTATAGAATTAAACGTGTCAATGTGTGTGGAGTGTCTAGGCCATTTCCGGTGCGTTAGTGCTGGCTCTTCTAATCAAGCTCTGGGGGATGGAGGTTTCTGGGTGGAGAGGAGAGAGGAGGCAGGCGTGGGCAGGAGACCAGGGCAGCAGCGCAGCAGATGGAGGGCAGTGGCTCCCACCAGAGCTGTGTTCAGACGCCCTTAAACCTTCCCAGGGGTCTGGGGGTGTCATGGGAGGCTGCAAGCAGAAAGGGGGCAATAGAGGAACTGTGCTCGGCCTTCTGAGGAGAGTGGAGGCAGGTGGGGCAGAGGCCACTGCTGAGAGCCGTGAGGTGGAGTTGCCCCTGAGCATGGCAGGCAGCAGGTGGTCTGGGGTAGCAGGAGGAGGACCGTGGAGTGGTGGAGATGGTGCTGATCCTTACACAGATGGGCCAAGGAGGGCTGTGTTCACCCTCTCAAGTTCCTAGCAGGCTGAGCGAGCTGTGGGGGGTGGGATGTAGAGGGGACTGGCTTGAATAATGTCCCTGGGTGTAGAGGCTGCATGGCTGTCCAGCACTGGGCCTGGGGGAATTAGGGAGGCTGGACAATGGCCTGGGGTGCCAGAGCCTGACAGGGAGGTTCTTGGGTGACTGGGCTTTGCACCGACTGGTTTGCACCTGAACAGAAAGCCCCAAGAGGGGACCCCACTGAGGGGGAGAGGGGGCCTTGCCAGTGATGGAGGCCAAGTATTTTGTCAAGTGGAAGCAAGGTGTTTTGGCAGTCAGGTATGTGAACATGCCAGGTATCCACTACAGCGGTGAGCGGTCAGACCGATTTCAGTGTCTTCCCCCATTAACTCAATCTTTACCATTGTATTCTACTTATAATAAGGTAATAAGTGATTCCATTTCTTTCTTCTTCTTTACTTATAGCGGTGCTACCTTATAAATTAAGGTAGAAAACAGTGATGATGCACCAATGAGGAATAGTTAACCAAGCACAGGAGCCGCATTGCTGTGGACAGACACGCAGTGGCACTGAGAATCACAGGGGTGGGAACTGTGGTGTCAGGAGGCAAATGTCCAGAGTCTGAGCTCAGCCTGGATCGCTCCAGCTCAGGCACCTCCAGAACCTCTGGTTCTTTGCACTCAGAGCTATTTGTTTGGGAAGACTGAGTGTCATGCACCTTGGGGCTGTGCCTCCGTAATTCAGTGTAGCAAGAAGCACTGAGAGCAGACAATTCATACGGTCCAGAGGGTTGGGGAGCATCGCAGGGCCGGTGCACCAGGAGGGCTTTCAGCCAGCACGGTTTCAGCAAATACCAGGTGCTCCATTTGCACTCACTCCTAAACCTGCAATAACTTCCTGGTATCTTTCCTGTGTATCCTGCTGTTACCTCCAACTGAGCAGGTGGAGAAGCAAATTCATCCTCGTGCCGCCCCACACCTGCATCTCCTCTGACTGCTGACATCCTCCAGCTGCCAGGCCTGTGTTGCTTGCAGAATTCTGACTCTGTCCTGTCCAGCGGCTCCTGAGTGAATTCCATGGCTGGGCACAGCCTGCTGCATCCCCGATGGAGGGTGGCTGTATCTTCCTTCCCGTCCCCCATTACCAACTCCTTCCAGGCCATCACTGGCTCTCATCCTCTAGCCGGGCCTCCAGTCCTCCCTTCCCACTGGCCCAGGGTGCATCTTCAACTTGGTCACACCTGTCTTCTTCTCTTCCTCATCAGCAGTGCTGAGAGGTGATGGGGTGAAGGGTAGCCCCTCATGATTTCCAACAGTCTCACAAGCCTAAATCAGCAAACGAGCTGAGTGCAAGCCCAAGTCCAGCCCAGTTCTCTTGAACCAAGTGGTGCCCCCTCCAGGTTTCCCACATGGAAACGTGGACTCAGCCTTTCACTTTGGCTTTCTCTCCCAATCCAGATTTTCTCCCTGTCTTTATTTGGAGTGATCTTCTATTTCCTGAGCTGTGCCCTTAACCACACAATGGTCTAGTGTCAACAGCACACTAGTCGTGAGCTCGGAAGAGACAGGGAACTTTCGACCTGTGTTCCCTCCCCATTTGTTTCTGGAGGCTACTTTGGGGACAGAAGACTGGAGGCTGAGCATTTGCAGTTTTATGTGTTTATTTCCCCTCCTTTCCAGTTAATCTGCGTTAGGATGCATCTGTGAAGCGAGTGTGCCGGGGGCCTTGAACCCGTTGCAGCCCTTGGTAAAGAAGGCGCTGAGGGTGAAGAGCATCTGTTTGCCTGGAGCTGCGAGATTCCCGAGGCTTGGTGTGGAGTGCCAGCTGTCTTGCAAAGTCTCGATTTGTCACTACTTAGAGAAGGATTCTAATGACCCCAAATTGGCTAGAGCTGGCAAGGACAAGAGGGGAACAGAGAACACTTTGGGTGAGGGGCAGGGGCGTAGCAGCCTGTCTCTTAGAAAACCAACATGTCCTTCCCTCTCTTTAGTCTGAAGAAGATACAAGTGATAGGGGACCCTCAGGAAGGAGAGGTGCACCCAGGCGGGAGCTAAGGAGGTGCCTGTGACCACCTCATTCCCATTCCAATCCGACCTAGGAAACTGGAATTTCTAATTTCCAGATTCCCCAGATTCCTTGGACACTGGACAGATAATGGCATGTCCTGCTATTGGACAAGCAAATGGACTTTTCATTGTTCCCATTACTTCAGGATCCTTAGGGAGTCCTGGGTGGGTTTGAGCAGTTTTAACTAATTCTTCCTTGTTGTGCATCCAACCTCCTTCACAAAACCCATTTTTGTGTATTGCAGAGCTCATCGTTTCCACGTCTCACTGCTGAGACTTCAGTCCTGTCCTTCACATAAGCAGACCATTTGTTTGGTGCCCCATCAGAAGGTCATCGAGTCAACCCAACACGGCCAAAATGTGCAATCTAATACTTGACTCGAGCACACAAATGCACTTATTTGATCAGTCTCACCTTTTCTCTGTACATTTTTGAGTCTTCCAGAGAATTCCACTTCTTTAAGGGCAAAGATTAATGTATTTAATTCGATGCTTTTACAAAGTACTCCCACTCCCTATTGAAGTGTTCAACACACAGCATGGAAATCAATAAATATATTTCTGATCCATTCATACTACCAATAATTTTTGGTGTTTCAATTGTGTGTCGGGCCTTGAGGATAGCACTGGGACTATGGCCATAAACAAGACAGAGAGGAGTCCTTCCCATGTGGAAGAGGACATCAAGCACATGACCTCGGGCCTGGTGTCGTCAAGGTTTGTGATCTGTACCATCGTGGAAATGAAGTGGTGGCTCCCAGAGGTGGGGCCTCCTCAAGAGGGTCTCCTCAAGGAAGGCTGGCGTGGAGGTGACGTCTACAAGGAGACCATTAAGAAAGGGGAAGGAAGCTGGGACTGCAAGAATCCAGGGGGAAGCACTTGTGGTAGGAAAGTGGTGGTTTTTCCAGAGCACAGGAGAAGGTTCCATGATTACAATGTGCCTGTGGGTGGGAGAGGGAGGTGGGTGAGCCTGAGGTCTTGTGGCCCTGTTCCCGCAGAGCTTGAGGACTCCAGTGGGGGTTTTTAATCCAAGAACAGTGGCAGCCCTGGGGTGTTGGAGATGTTGGCTGAGAAGGGCTCTGGAAGCAAGGGAGTTGGAGGAGCAAACTCATAACTTTCATTCGGACACTTAAACACTTCAAGATGCAAATAAGTCATCAAAATAAATATTGCTGGGGAAGGTGGTTCTATGAATTCAGTGCTCAGAAAAAGGGATCTGGACATGAACTTATGCAGTTGGACGATGGTAACTAGAGCAAGAGAATGGACAACGTCAGCAAAGGGGACACAACAAATTACTATTCTGGGTCCAAATAAGTGGGTTTGAAGCCACTTACATGAGTGTAAACTGATGCATGTGCTTCGGGGCTCCAGCAGCAGGGTTTGTAGGCGATGAGACTCACCTAGTCCACAGCACGGATTCAGAGGCAACGTGTGGGTCAGACAGTGAATGCCCCTTGGCTGGCGTCTCCTCTGCTATCGTCCACACGGTGTGAATCCAGAAGAACGGTACCTGGGAGGCGATGCTCTGCCGCATACAGGGCGTTTCCTCCATTGGGGTCATACTTGAAGGATTTCCCGCAGACTGTGGATTCAAGCTGGGTTAAGGTATTAGGCATAAAACAACAGAACTCATCAGTGTCATTGTGAAATTTTTTTTTTTGGAGAGAAAAGAAAGTTGATGATAATTTCTCAATAAGAAACGATTGTACCCAACCTGTTTTTCATGTGGCAGATCATTCAACTGAGTGATGTTATTTTGGGGAAAGATAATCGCACTGTGTATGTGGGACGCAGCCAGTTAAAAGCAAACAAACAAAAAAAAATTCAGTCAATCAACTTGTTTTTCAGCCCTGGGTTTTGTGCTTGGAAAGTGGTTGAAGGTGTCTCTTCTCTGCGCTTGTTGACTTCCTCGCCGTGTAGAATAAGCAGGCTAGTTTTAGCTTGAGGCAGTCCGAGGTTACTTTCAATTGCCTCAGGTGTCTCCTTATTGTTAATTTTTAATTGCATAAGTAATTCATGACCAAATTTTCATTGTTAAAAATTAAAACGCAGCAATATGGCAGGCTTCTTTTCTGACTCCTGTACTGTTTGGTGTTGGGGGAACAGGTATTTTTGTGTGTCTTCACAAGATTTTTAAAAAATTGTTTATATGTATTCTTTAGAAAGAGAAAGAAACACATATTGTTTGATTCTTTTTTTAATTTTTAATTTTTATTTTTTTTGGTACTGGGGATTGAACCAGGGGCACTCTACCACTGAGCCACATCCCCAGCCCTATTTTGTATTTTATTTAGAGACAGGGTCTCACTGAGTTGCTTAGGACCTCGCTAAGTTGCTGGAGGCTGGCTTTGAACTCGAGATCCTCCTGCCTCAGCCTCCCAAGCGCTGGGATTACAGGCGTGCGCCACCGCACCTGGCTAATTGTTTGATTCTTTTACACCTATCATTGTTCCTTTTTTTTTACTTGCTCACGATTACGTCTTACAGATAGATCTTACTACTCTGCTGGGCCAATTGATGTGCATAACTACATTCTTTTTGAATTTCTGGTGCTTCCGTGCAGGGGAGATGTGTTCGCTCTGCCATGCCGCTCCTGGTGGATCTGTGGATTGCCCCTCATCTTCTGCTCTGCACCACAGCCCGCCAGGAACACCTCTGATGCTCCCATATGTTCCACGTGAGCTTCCCTCAAAGAACTTTCCAGCGCCTGGTTTCCCTTCAGAAGGGCTTGGTTTCTGCTCGCAGGTTCAGTCTTGACAAACTTCCATCTGACTCTTGCATCGCGTTGGACTTGGTGTTAGCCGTGCTTAAGATGCATTATCTCCTGTAATCCCTCCGTAACTTGCAAGGTGGTTCCTTTTGTCACACTGAGGTTTCAGTTGAGGCACCAGAAATTCCACAAGGCTGCGCAGCTGTTTCAGGAAGAAATGGTGAGGAAGTGGTTGGTCGGGTGGCACTTGAGACCAGATGATGTGTGACCTCTGCACTCTTGCCAATGTGGGATCCTGTGATACTGTGACAGCCGTCTACAGTCCAGAAAGGAAGGACTGCAAAGCCACGTTCCTTGGCTTCTGACTGCAGATTCCTGCTCTGCTCTGAGGGACCTGAGACTTTGTCCAGTCACTTAATGTCTTGAAGCTTCAGCATCCTTGGCTGAAAAATAGGCTTCAAATAACTCTCTGGTCAGAAGACACATGCCTCCTGGTTCTTGCAGGGATCCAGCAGCATGAATGAGCTTTGGAAGAAGAGGAAATATGCAAAGATTTATGCTGTCGTGGGGTGAATGAGCAAAGTCCCTGTATTCATGGAGATTAGATGGTGTACCAGTGGTGACTATCCTCATGCCCTGGACAGAATGTCTTTCAGATTCCCAGTATCTGATCAAAGGCTTCTGTTTCTTTTTTGCTTCTCTCAGAATTGCTAATGCTTCAAACATCTCTGTGCCTATCTATTAGTTTTAAGGAGATGGTCTAAATCAGGAACATTTGCTTTATCTTGAACCACATAAGAAACTAGAAAATGGATCCCTTTTCAAGGATCTGGGTAGTTCAGGAAATAAAAATGACTTGAGAATAGGGGTGAGGAGTGGGGTCTTTAATAATAAAAATAGCAGCAACATCAACCAGTAATGCTTACTTAATTCCTTCTATGCATTGTAAAGTATGCTAAAACTTTTAAGTATGAGGACTCTTATGTGTGCAAAATCCATAAAGAAAATGCCTAAACTGTCACAAGAACAAAAATTAAGTTATTGGCTCATGAAACTGAATTTCAGGACCTCTAACTTCAGGCCTGACTGCATCCAGGAGCTCAAGCAGGACCATTAAGACTCAATCCTGCCCTGTCTGATTTTGGTCCATGTTCCTGTACTTGGTCTCCTTCCTGATCTGGGTCCCCCCTTTTGGTAGTATGGCAGCCATCTGAGCTGACATTCTGTTCATTCAGTAATGCCACCTAAGCAAACCTCTTTCCCAAAATGTAGCACAATATAACTTAAGCTGAACCTTGTTCAGCCAGATCTGCCTAGCTTGAGTAATGCATCTGATCCCCGCGGCCAGGCTATGATTGACCTAGCCCCGTCCCAGTGGCCCATCTTGAAGCCAGAGATGGAGAAGCAGTCCCTCTCCAAATCAGTTGGCCTGAAGGAAGAAAAGGCAATTCTGTAGGAGAAAAATCAGGGAAGTGGAGGTAACATTTATTACTAAATATCTCAGACACCCATATAAATTATCTAATTGATTTCCCATGATAACTCCTCAAAGCAGAATCATTATCCCTAGCTAGACAAAGAGTGCTCATCTTGCTTCCTCAAGGCCACCCAGCGGGTCATTGCGGAGCTGAGCTTTGTGCCTGGATTGGACTGTACTCTTAGCCATTCACTTGCCCTCTGACCCTGTTCTAATGTTCTCATCCTACCCCTCAGCCTCCCCCAAGCCCAGAGGATGACAGGGGTCAATAGCAACAGCTCCCAGACTCATCTAATCCTGTTAGCATTGCTCACGTGGGTTTCTCTGAATGGCAAACTCAGCCATACAGCAAGGCTACTTGGCTTCTCATCCTATTAAGGGAAATCTTTACTAAACCAATCCATGGGTCTGCAAAACCATTGGTCTTTCCACATCCCATCAAGTGACCTTGTGCTCAAGGGTAAAGCAACGGGCTTATAAATCACAGCAAAGGCTCATCTTGACATGCTTCGCACAGCTGGAATATGAACAAAGTGTTGTTTGCTTTGCCTAACACCACAATTAGTGAAAATCAAAATGTCTATGGATGCACTCACTGTAGTAAATTATTAGGTGATTAACCTTAATGCTCCCTGCTCTGAATCACCAACTCACTTCTGCTCTGGAGCCTCTGAGAATATTTCCCGGGCTTCATAATAAATGGCTGCACCACAGCGTAATGCTAAGCACAAGACTGGACGTGGTGGAAGGGATTGAGAATGGAAGAAACTCCAAGACAGGGAGGGGAAGCTTCCCTCACCACTGAGGGCAAAACACAGACTTGCAACATAAAGGCTGAAGTGACAGATGAGGAAAGGAGGGCTCCCTCTGAGCAATTGCAAACTCTTACTTTCCTTTTTCCTACTAGCAAGTTTGAGCCCTTATCATGTCATGCTTGGGCTATTTTAATAGAGAACTTTGAAATGGTCTTTCTCTCTCTCTTCTCCAATTCATTGTACCAGATTAATCTTTTTGAAGCACAAAACTTTCAATACCTCCCACTCACAAGCCTTCTGTGTCTCCACTGCACTGATAAACAACACCCAAAAGCCGTAGTTTAAATTTTGATCTTTCCTCAATGTGGCTTTCAAGCCATCTCCACCATCATGACTCGACATGATGCCCTCCAGCCTGTGCCGCTGCCCTGCACCCCCTCCTGCAGTTCTCAGGGTTAGCGGATGCTACTTTCAAGGATGAGAAGCTGCAAAGGGTGATGATTAGGAGCAGAGGCTATGAGGGGAGGCTGCATGGATTCTAAGCCTGCTTGTCAGTCATGGATTCTGCGACCTTGGACGTGCTGGTTACTCTCCCAACATTTGGTGTTCTTGTCTAGGAAATGTGAATGCTGGTAGGAACAACCCAGAGAGTCGCTGTGAAGATTAATTGCCAAAATGAATGAGAATACCTAGAAAATTACTCCATCCAAGGACCACAGGGAGCATGCTTCTAGATGGGAGGGTGGTGTGGGTGCCTTGAGGGCATGGCCAGCTGGGGTGGCCACTGCTGGGAGATTGGGGAGTCTATGCAGCGTGGATTGTTTGCACCTTGGCTGTAACAAGTAAGGCCAGGAGAGCCCCTCTACGTGAGTGAGCTCCCTTTCCACATCTCCCAGTCACCCCATGAGGACAGCACCCTGGACAGGAACCCTGGTTAACCTGGCACACACCAAGGCAGTTGAATGTTTGTGAAAGAGCAGAAGAGTGGAATGCAAAGGGTTCATTTCTTGGTGAGTCTGAAGTCAATGATTTTCACCCAAAGATAAAAGAATGGGGAAAGATTTGTCACCTGCAGGGAGTACGGACAGCGCCTGAGTTATAAGCAAAGCAATGCTTTGCTCTCCTGGAACAAAGGGAGCAGGGGGAGTTTTCTGGAAGCCTGTAGCACTCACTTTGGGTCCTGAGCATGCTCAGTTCAGGGCCATCGTTCAGGAAGAAGATGGTGGGTACACTCCAGGGCATGCTCGGCTCAGGTGATGGAGCACACGGTAAAGGCTGACCTGGAGGACTGGGATGCGTAAAGACGGCAGCTGTGAGTGTTTCTGGGTTGCTGGGTTCAGACTGTGAAGGTGGTAGAAAGGGACCCTTTGGAGCATGCTCAGTTCAATATTTTAATGATCCAAATTTTCTCTAGAAACCAACAACAACAACAAAAAAAACCACCACCATCACCACCACCACCACCACCAACAACAAAAAACAGATCAGCTTGGTGATCTTGGAGATCCTGGTTGGTTCTTTGTAAGTTTCTCCAAAACGTTTTAGCTGAAGTGAAAGAAAGGACACCTTGGAGGTGCAGTAATGTAGGAATTTGCCCCTAAAAGTGCCTGTCTTGCTTAGTGGCCAAAAGGTTCACCAGTGAGCTCCCCAGCACGAGGCAGCACGTCAGTCACACACCCTGTGCAGGAACACGGATCCCACCAGGTGCTGCCCTTGATAACTAAAGTGGGCAATAAAAGTAGATTTTAAAGCTAATTCAGAAGATGATATTTGCATGAGGTTCCCATAATCAGAGTGAAGACACAGTGTGGGTACTAGAAATGTGGGCTCAGATCCAGGTGTGGGAGGGCTTGGTGGGTTCCCCGCTGCTCTGGGCCATCTCTCCATTCATCTTCACTAACAGTTGCCTCCTGGATTTCAGATGGTCTGTTAGATTTATGAAAAGCATACTTCCCCAGAGTCCTGGTTGGGTTTTTTTGATGGTCTGTTTCCTATCTGCTCAGTATTTTTGTGAATATTTTTGGGGAAATGAGTCCTCTAAAACTTGTTCGGAGCACACTCAATATATTTACCTTACTGTTCCGTGGGCACAATTTGGTGAAAAGGGATGAAGATGAGGGAGGTACTTGTAGAGCCAGAGGGTACAGTGATATGGCTCATGGCCCTGTGAATACGTGCTGCCAGTGACAGTGAAGACAGGCACATTCTAAAACTCTGTGTTGCTTATTTCACCATCAACTTACTGCACATTGTGCATTTGGATATTTCTTTGCCCTCACATTTGAGCATAATCCTAGAGTACAGATCAAGGACTGGTTTTGCTGGGATGTAGGATCTATACATTCTAATTTTAATACACAGTGTCTAAAAGTCCCCGGCCCTGGAGAGAAGCCATTTGCCTGTCTACTGGGTCCTGCTGCTGTCTTGCAGGTGGTCAATAAAGGCCAAGGTGATTTTGCCCTCATCTGCAGCATTTGAACTTTTATAACTAGAGCAAACTCTTGCATTACTTATGAAATTTGAACTTCTATTGAAACCAGCACTTAAAATGCACGCATACAATGGATGTTCCATGTCAGCCCTCATGGTGTGGTGGTGAAAGAGAGGCCAAGGGCAGGGACAAGAGGAGTTTCAGACTGGGGGCCAAAACCTATGGCACAGGCTATAACTGGAGTCAGGGTCCTGCTGGGACAAGATACTGTCGGTAGCAGAAAAGATGCCAAATTGGAGAAGCCAAGTGAGCAAAAATAGGAGTCTGAGAACAGATCACCAAATCCCAGCCCCCAGTGTTTGATGGGAAAGCAAGACCAGTAAGCTGCGGGGGTCTGACAGAGCTTGGCTGCTGCGCCCCTGCTGCAGGGGGGGACGTCGGAGAAGCAACACCTGTCGAAACTCTAACGTCTCTTTTCTGGGGGATTCCCTCATTGGCTTTGGAAATACAGGTGTTTGTAATTAAATGATACTACTGAGGTCTTGGTAATGTTTCCTAGTTATTTTTATTCCCTTTATAGAAATAAAACTCATTTGTAATTAGACACTCATCTTCCATCTGAGCCTCACGTGTCCAGTCTAGGGAGGGCGAACATTTCTTCAAAAGTGACAAATGTTTTAGGCTTCTCAGGCCAGTCAGCCTGTCTCCACTACTCAACACTGGCATCACCCTGGGAAAGCAGTTCCAGGCAGTTCATAAGGAACTGCACATGGTCCTTGTTGCAATAAAGCTTTATTTAAAAGACGGAACAGAGGTAGGCTCGATTTGAACTCTTGGCTGTGGCCTATCAACTCCTGAACTAGTTTGTTAAATGCAGATAAGAATACTTTCATCCTCTTTTGATTTGAGCATGAGTAAGAACAAGGAGATAAACTGCTTAGTTTAATAAGTGGCATGCAGATTTATTTTTTCTATTTTTTTAATAAGGTTTAATACATCTGTGTATATATAGAAATCTTTTTATGATCCCTGTAATTATTTTCATAAGCCTGTTTAACATATTTGCTCATGAAAGGTTGGTTGAATCTGGTTCCTTGTCCTGAACTCTGAGTTCAGCCACCTACCTGTCCTTATGAAATACTAAGCACAGAGAATCTTCCATCCTGATGAGCTCTAATGATTTTAATAAAGACTGAGAAAATTCTTTAATGCAAACCAATGATTGTCCTTGATCAAAGACGTAAGAAGACCCAAGTTTGCTAATTGTTCTTGGGCGAGGACGTTGCCTGGCATTTGATCTTTAGACAAGCCTCCTGAAGTAAATGGATTTCAAATTCAATTGGGAGGCTCAGTGATCTCATGGAAGCATAATAAAGGCATTGCTTGCCCAGAGCCCCTGAGGTTAGAGTGCCCTAGAACTAATTGAAAGCCATTTCCCTGAGTGTTCTTCTTCAAAGTGAATGAATATTCTGATGAGTGCCTCTGTTTAATCTGAACTATTTTCTATAAGTGGTAGCTTGATTTGCTGTTTTGATAAGTCTGATGAAGTATGTTTGAACATTAGCCGAGATTTAGCTGGCATTCCAACTTGTTTGTACCATTTCCCCCAAATTGCAGGAATTGTCCTTTCATTAATACCACTTGCTATTTGGGCAAAGGCACATTGTGGGTGCAACGGTAGTTAGGATAGAACTGGAAACAAATGAACACATTAATTAGTTTTCACAGTTAAGTTTCTTTGAGAGGCATTTTGTGTTAGATCGAGATGCAGGAAAGCACTGCAGGTGACTGGGTACCATGCCTTTGATTAATTACATTGGAGTCTAATCATTCATGGTGGCAAATCTACACTTTCAGCATATGGGGTCACCTGAGAGTACCGCACAGGGTCATGGCATTGGCCAGGAAGAAGAGGGGCTCAGATCAAGTGACAGGATGTGCTGCCATTGCCATTTAGGGGACAGAGCTCCGTTCTGAGAAATGCAGTCTTCATTGCGTCGTGTTGACTCATAAGAGAGTCTTACCCAGACCTACATGGCGCATGTCAATCACTTGACACGGCCTCACCATGCAATCAAGGCATTCGGAAAACACTGGACCCACGAGGCTGCTGCTGGGATAATGTGCTATTTTTAGCAAACCTTTTTAAAGTACAAGGAGCATACACTGCAATGATGCTAATAGCATAGTCAAGATTCGGGCCAGTAACCATCTGTATTATCCTTATCAAGTGGTAGGAACTGTGCACAACGGTGTGCTCTCTGCTTTTGTACTCCTGGCTGTGAGGTAGGTTTGCTGACACCAGCTTCACCACAACCACGAGGCATGATTGTGCTTTGACACCAAGAGGACTGCAGTGTCAGCAGGAGGTAGAGATTCTCCAGCTCTGTTATAATCTCAGGGGACCGCTGTCTCAGATGTTGTCCATTGTTGGGTGAAATGCCATCATGTGGGACCTGGCTATAATCCTCTTAATGAAAAAGGAATCTAAATTCTGTGATTCCAAAGTAAAGAATTGGGAAATTTTTCCTGGTGTTGTTCTCTTTGGTACAACAAGGATAGTGTCTAATTTGGGTGGTGGTCAAGAATTAAGTTTTCCCATCCCTATTTTTATAATTACAAAGTAATCAATGGGCACCACCATATGGGATGGTGGCTTCAGGACTTCAGAGATGTGGGGCAGGACCCCAGCACCACCAGCAATTAGCAAGTGACCTTGAGCCTCGTCAGGAACGAGGTGAACATGAGCTTCCCTGGGCTTTCCTGGGGTTAGCTCCCAAAGTGTCATGTCCTGGGAGCCACCGTGGTCCCGGGTGGCTTAGACCCTGTCTGAAATACGGAGCCAGACACTGTCTCACAGGATGTAAGGGGAGGAGGGATGGCTGTGGCTCAGAAAGGGTCTGGGGTTAGGTCAGCTTGGTAAATAAAATCTCTGTAAAATGAGGTGTTGACCTTGACTTTGGAGTGTGAATGTGAGGCTTACGAGGAGCGTATGGGGTGGTTATTAGGGTCCATGGCATAAATCGTGCAAAACTCGTGGCTGATTGTCTGTCCATAAAATATTAAAAACATATTAAGGGGCTGAAGAAGGAGATTAGGCTGAACTAGAGACGGTGCTTAAGTATCTTTTTTTAAAAATATGGATTCATACTTCCAGACACGTGCCAGTCAGATGCTGTGCTTTTCTTCAGGAAGGAGCCATCTCCTGGGAGACAGACACGTCCTAACAACCACACACAGGAGGAAGCGCCTGGCGAGGTGCAGAGAAGGGCCTGGTGCTCTGAGGCCTCGGTGGAAGGTGTGGCCTGCTCAGCAGGAGGCTGGCTGGGGATGCTCCCTCTAGGGAGTGGAGTCCTGGGTCCAGGAGGGAGGCAGCACCCCAGCAGGAAGAAGGCATCTGTGCTGGTGGCAACCTAGAGACCCCAAAGAAACCAGGACTGCAGGGAATCAGGGGAGAGAACAAGATGGAAGGATGGGGAAGGTGGAGGGGTGGTAGGTCACCGGGAACAGGTGTCGGGTGACCTAGGAGAGTGCGTGACCATAACTCAAGGGCAGCAGGCCCAACAATGAAATAACTAAACTCCAGTGGGATCAGGCCTCTGGATGGAACTGCCAGGCCTCACCAGGTAAGAGGGGGATGAACAGGCTACAGGTCTGTAAACCCAGAAGGGGGGGCATTTTGCAGGACAAACGACAGGGTCTGATTGTCCAACAAAGCCGTGATCTGAAAAGCAGAGAGTAGGGGGCAGAGCAGGCAGAATAAAAGAGCTTAAACATCACAGCGAGTAAACGCTATGTGTGCTCTGTGCTATTCCAACCAAAGCAGAAAGACCCCCGGAGTCCATGGGGGGGGCAGTGTACTCTCCCATGGCAGGAAGCCCTCACTAGGTCCCCAGGTGTGAAGGCGACGTGGCAGTTAGCTTTTATAAAACCCTTACTAAGTCCTTAGAATATTACGACAGAAGTAACAGGACTTTGGGGATTGGCTCTAAAATTATCTGGCAAAGAAAAATGCAGATGATAAAAGTCAGAGATGTTTTTGGCAAATGTACAATGAACTTGGCAAGTGGTTGCAGTTTTTGAAGTTGGTGATAGATTATATTATTTTTTTCTCCTTTAGTATGTTTGAATATTACCATGGCAAGACTTTAGATTTAGAGGGAGTGAAAGAGAGATGCTAACATGATCAGATCTGTGTTTGAAACAAGTTTTCTCAGGCCCAGGTTTTAAAGCATATGTTGGTTGGCATGTATGAGTTTGACCAGATGAGAAGAAGACTCATTCTGGAATCTGAGCCGCTGAGCAGAGATGAAGACTCAAATTTAACGAAGACACTGTGGAGAAGGAACAGAGAACAGGGAGAGTCTGCTGAGCTGGCTGTTCATCCAGGGAGCTGTCTACATCCAGGCATGTCCTTCTATTTCTGCCACTTTCCTTGGGGCCCTCACCTCTGCATGGTGGGGCCTGACTCGGCCCTACCTCGGAGGAGGCCTGAGATGGGCTCAGCATCAGACCAGCTACCACAGGGATTGGTTCATGGAAGACAAATTACTGTCTCACTCAACCAGTGAGATTTAGACTTGAGAATTTTGCTAAGATTCTTGGGAAGAAAATATCAGCCGGGTTGATGGCTGGAGAGAGGCAGAAGTTAAACCTGAATGACATTATTTCAGACTGGATTCAGCCAGACCTATAGTTAGACGACACCTGAACTTTTTCTTATGGAAAAAAAAAAGAAAACCCTCTCTTTCTCCTTTAGATAATCCAAATGTTCTTCTTCCACTTGCCCAGGACAGGTTACGCATGACGCATAGAATTGGGGACACTCTGTGGCTTTGCCACATCCATACTCATGTGTCTTCCACACAAGTTGTTCATAATTTGTTTTAGAACTTTCTCAATTTTTTGCTGCAGCTTAATTTCTATTAGATGATCATCTCCTTCTCACCATAAATCTTCCAAAATTTCAAACTTATATGCTCACAAACTACTTTTTAATGGCAAACCGGCTATTCTATTGAAACCATTGTATATGGTAATTAGTAATCTGAAAGATAATTTTAGTTAATTTTAAATTTAAAATCCATCATGCAAAACGAGTCGGATCAGAGTGGAGCGCCCAACAAAGGGAATGAATCAGAGTGTGAGAGAAGCCGCTCTCGACCCTGGAAATAAAAATGCACACATTTCTTAGGGAATAATCATTGTCTCAATTTTTACTTGTAATTATAATTTAATTATGAACCTACTTTTGCAACATTTTAAAAGTACATAGCTAGCATTTAAGTACTTTCCATATAATTATCTGTTATCGAACCTGCTCATTATGGAGTGGTTAGACTGCATAAATTACTGTGCTTCGTGTAAAAATATTTCTCACTTGAGGTTGACTTGAAATAAAATAAGACAAGTCATTTGAATGGTACTTAGTGGTTCCTCAATATTGCATAGCTGCGTCGAACCTGACCATCTTAAAGAATGAAGTGAAGATCAAATGTGGCTTATTTTGCTTTTTTTTCCCTCTTCCTAGGAATTGACTTTTCTCCACTGTTTTTCTTGAGATGTTCCTAGAGAACACACATAAATCTTGCTTCAGGCACTGCTGGCCCCCGTCAGCATTAGTGAACCTTCACCTGCAGACCTGCTTGGTTCTCAGAGCACCTGTTCTGTCCCCTGAGGGTAAGTGGTGGGTATATCAGGCCCTAATATTTGAGCACTTGATAATTTGCCCAAGGTTGTGTAGCTGGGGGAACCTGAACCAGGATTTAGACTAAGCAGTATGACTGGAGTCCACACCTCACAGCAGCAGCCTCCTTGGGAAGGTCGGTGTAAGAGGCTGGGAACAGGGTCGCTGCAGGGAACCAGCCCAGGTACTGAGTGTCAGGGGGTGAGGAGAAGTCATCTGATGGGCATATGAACGGCTTTATAGTATGTGTAGCTGGGGCCACTTTGGAGGACACCAGGGCCTTGGCCCAAGGGCTCTCTCTCTGCTCTCCTGGGAACACCTGGTAGTACTGGGATGTGCTTTGCACATGGCCAGTGGTGTGGGAGATCCCAGGTCAGGGGTGACGCTTTGACTGCTTGTTTGCCCTGTTTCTCTGAATTGCCAGGATTTGAGAATTTGCTCAGGCACATAACATCAAGCTAAGTTCAAACTGCTTTTATTGTTAAACTTAATTTATTCGTGTCCATAGATCATTTAAAATTAAATGCTGCTATACTATCTGAATACTATAAAGAATAACTGCATTTTGAGTTCTAAAAGGAAGGAGGGCCTGTGCAATCTCCGTGGTTCCTCAGGGCTGGTGTGAAGGCCACGAAGATGCACGGACAGGAGCACTAACTCTCTCGAGTGCTTGCTTGACGGCAGGCAGGGCCAGGGGTGCTTCCCAAGTGTCATCTCATTTAGAACAGGTACCCGAGGAGGAATTTGTCTTTCCATTTTTCAGGCAAGCGCACTGAAGTTGGGCTTAACTTGCCCAGTCGAGGGTGGAGCTGGGAGTCACTGGGGTGAGACCATTGGATCCCGGAGTGCTCCTCCTAATCAAGCTGGAGGAGCAGAGGAACTGGTCTCTTTGGGTGTGAGGGCTGGGTTAGGGCACAGCTTTGGTGCCCTGGTCTCTGAAACATGAAGGCCTGCCTCCTCCTTGTCCACAAAGGGCCCTGTGAGCCTGAGACCTGCCAAGGGACCCTGGTCTGTTCATTGGTGGGCTGCCAAAGGGACGTTACTGAGAGAAGGCAAATGCCAATGAGCAATGGCTGTGTGCTCAAATGTTGCAACAGGAGACAAGTCATTGGTACTGCAGGACCTGGTGGTGGATGTGGGGCCCAGACACCCAAGGGGGCATGGGAGGAAGCAAGACCAGAGCCGCGTGGGAGGACGACAGTGTGGCAACCAGGCAGGGCACATGCTCCGTAGCTGTGAGCCAGCCTTTCTGTTCCCCTCCAGATTCCCCTTCCCAACACTGGCCCCTGCAGGCAGGAGAACCTGCAGGGTTGGGCCCCAAGCAGACCTCCCCTGAGGCTTTTCCACCTCTCCATATTCTTCCACTGTCTGTCCAAAGACCTTAACTCAGATGTCTATTACAGATCTCAGCACACCCAGAACACAGATGGTGTGTTCTGTGTTCCTGGGGGACACGGGAAGGTGAAGAAAGCTGAGCCCCTTCTCTCTCTGCACCTGCTCAGCAGGGGAGGTCCTGTGAGTGGTTGAGTCAATGAGTTGCCCTCTGGTTTGGCTTGCTCACTCCCTGAGTCCTCCTGCTGGAATGAAGAACCAGCCAGAACAGTGTCTTTGGTTCATCCCTGGAACCTAATCCAGAGCCCTCAAACTGACATACATGAGGTACGGAATAAGAGCATCACTTATTTCTTTAGTTAGGAGAGTGTTGACTTGTCTAACTGGTCCTGCTGATTCTGCTTGTAAATGCCTTTGCCCTGGTCTGGTTTTCTCTAACTCGGAACTAACTTTGCCCTGGCTGATTTTGCCTCCCAGGGGATATTTGTAAAATTGGAAGACACTTCTGGTTCTCACACCTGGTTAGGAGCTGGGAAAGCTGCAGAACACCCTAAAATGTACAAGGTTGTCCCTATAGAGCAAGCAAAAATTCCGTCTTAACTGAATTGTGCCGAGGTTGAGAAACTGTGCTGTCACCTCATTTCTCCTCCTGGTCCCCATTATCATCTCCCAAAGGGTTTCAATTGTCTCTCAGTAGATTTGTCTGCTTTCACTCCACGCCACAGCCAGAAAGCTGTCAAAAGCCACAGATCTGGTCACTTTTCGTCCCCCATTGTTAGCTTCCTGTGGCTGCTGTGCACTTGTTGGGTTGGGCAACAGAGTTCCAAAGGTCAGAGATCCAGAGTCCAGGTCCTGGCAGGGCACCCGTCCTTCTGGAGGTTCTAGGGAGGATGCAGTTTCTGGCTTTTTCCAGGTTCTTGGCTGCTGACAGTCCTTGGCTTGTGGCCCCTTCCTGAGTCTTCAGAGCTGAACCTGCAGCAATTTAAATCTCTTTCTCCCTCTCTGACCCTCTGATCTCTTCTTCCATTATCACAGTTCTCTCTCTTTATTCTTGGACCTAAAGAGGCTCACATAACTGCTTCAGTTGCCTCCGCTCCCCTGCTTTCCGCCTCCCATCTGAGGACCCTGTGATTCCAGTGGACCCTGGTGGACAACCCAGGATCATCCCCTCTTCCCAAGATCCCTGACTTAATCACACCTTTAAGTCCCTCTTGCCGCATGGGGTACTGGTTTTACAGACTCTCGGACTTGGCGGTAGACACCTTTGGGGTAGAAGGTACTATTTTGCCCACCATAGCCAACCTGTTGGAGAGCTCTCCATTGCGGGAGGAGGGAGGCCCAGGTCCTGGCCGGATGTGCAGGATCTGGTTCAGTCTGCCTCCTGGCCTCATCTAGGCCACGATCCCTCTTGAACACAGAACTTCAGCCATTCCAACCTCTTCTGCTTGCTTGAATGCTCACGTCCCCTCTGCCTCGTGGCCTTGGAGTACACTGTTCACTCTGGACCACCCAGCCCTTGCTAGAGTTCTCGGTTCACACTCCAACCTCGGGGTCGGACTCCCGATCAGAACTCCTGCTCCACATTCACAGCACCCTCTTCTCTTCTTCATGGAGCTCACTGCGTTTCTGAAGAAGACAGCAGCTCTGGCTGTGCTGTGGCTTCCATAAAGGTAGGGATCATGTCTTTTTTGTTCTCTTCACCCCCTTCAATCACCAAGGCCCTCATGCAGTGGTGCTCAGTCAACATGTGTGGAGTTCATGCAAATGCAGAGCTGGGGTAAGTAAGTTAAGTGAGGAAATGCTTTAAATACTTATTCAAAGCAAGTGAAGGATTCGACTGATGGAATCACATCTGTAATTGTGTTTTCTTATTTCCCTCCTTGACTTGCACTGTCTTGGGGGAGAGGGTGTTAACATCCTTATATCCTGGCACGTGGAGCATTTACCTGGTAAATATTTGTCTACGAGGGGTTGAATGACATGTGCTTCCATACCGCACTAGGCGCCCTGTCAGCTGCTCTCAGCATCTGGGGCAGTCCATCACGTTCCATCCTTCCTCGTGGAACAGAAGCTCATCTCCACCCAGGGACCAATCAGCACGTCGGAGCTAAGCACTCCACCTACCTGGGACCAGCTTCTGTCTTTCCCCTGCACCTGGCTCTTCTAAGCATTGCACCTGCCTCCAATGCAGGATTGGACCTGAAATCTCAGGAAGGAGGCTCTGGTGTCATGTGCAAGAGGAGTCTCTCCACCCTAGATCTTTCATTGAGTGAGAAGGTCCAAACCCAGCGCAAACCAGCTGGAGATGAACTGGTCAAGCTGGGGCAGTGTGGAAGCTCCATCTTCATGACAGAGCATTTGAAGGATGACATCATGCAGTGGCAACATGTGGCTTATGGTCAGGAGACCCCCCTCATTCTCAGACATGGACAGGGAAGCCGTGTTCAGGTGGCTCCCCACACCACCTTTCGAATGGCGGTAGTTACCAGCCAGTCTAGATCTAGAAGCATCCAGTCTGAAGTGTTAGACTTTTATATATTTATTTTCAGGGGTGTGGGTTTAAATATGCAAGTGCGGACACTGGTTGCATTTTTCAGCTTTATGGCCAAACAGCATTTTGGTGCAGATTGATGAATAGGAGCGTCAGTGTCTGCTGGAGGTAGGAGAGCAAGACTGAGATTTTATCTCTTTCTTCTCCAATTATTCTCAGAAGGAGAAAAGTTTTAGGCAAAGATGAATGGAAATTATCCAGTGACTTCAAATATATTACTCCCCAGATCTCCTGTCTGGGTAAATCAGAGATGCTCCCAACTACAGATAATGAGATAATTAAAAACTAGTAAATATAAATGTGAGGTGCCTTCTACTGTTGAGCCCAGGAAATGTATCTGATTATGAAACACTGACTGTGTATTTTGAAATGTCATATCAATTATTAGAGACACTTTTACAGATCTCTGTAAGAAATATTTACATAAAACTATATTTTTCTACACTATGTAAAATAAGGAAGTATAGATTTAATCAAAACTGTAAATAAGACTAAAGGTATGCTGTAAGCATGAAATACGCAACCATAAAAAAATCTTAGCAAAATTTTAAATCAGTTTCACTCTGAATTACATTGGCTTTCCCCTGACTTGTCTCCCCAGTCCCCAGCCTCCTCTTCCCCACTTTCCTCATTGCTCTTTTATTGAAGAAGAGATATTTTGGTGAGAAAAGTCAGTGGTTTTATGTTGCTGTGTTTGTTGAGAAAGGGATGTAAATTTAGAGTATATTTCTTTCTGCATTCTAATTGCATTTCTCAGTCTCTCCCAGTGCCCAGGAGGCTGCGTGGGGAGCAGTGTGGCTGCAGGTTCTGGTTGGGCTTGAGTCTTGCCTCCGACCCCATCTGTGTGCCCTGGGCAACAAACGTCATCTGACAGGTTCTGAGTTTCCATGTTTGGAAGTGGATACTCGTGATGCCCAGGTCAGGTAGGTGTCGAGGATTAAAGCAGAGGACTCAGAGTCCACTCTGGCATGTCCTGTGCACCCAGCTGTGGCTCCCACATCAGACCTCTGTCTTTCTCTTGGTTAGTTGAGGTGCCATCCTCCCTGCCTCCAGGTCCTGGCTGGATGCAGATGGATGTTGTGTGAGGGCCATGAGTTGCCTTGTGTCTTGGTGACTTCTTGGTTCCTCAGTGGTTGCAGGAACCAAGAAGAAGCTCCTGTAGAGCATCCCATTACTGCATTCTCTTCAAACAGGAATGCTTCATGGACCTTGATTCCTGGGGGTCTCCCTTCCTAAAAGGCCGTTGATGACTTACCAAATCATGTGACTCCTTTAGATGGAGGTCAAATGACACCCAAGAGGGGTGGGGAGATCTAGACATTTTAGTTTATCAAAAGCACTAAGGTCAAACTACCAGCTTGTTCTAGTTTGTCTGGGACTGTCCTGGTTTGGACACTCGTCATCCCATGCCCTGGCAGTCCTTCAGTCCTGGGCAATCCAGGATGATGGAAAGACTTATGATTCCATAGGGTTGGGGTGGGAAAGGGGAATGACTGTAAATGGGCATAGGTTCCATTTTTAGGGTGTTGGAAATGTTCTAGAATTAGATAGTGCTGATGACTGAGCACTCTGTAAATATGCAGAGTATTTACATTCGTTGACTTGGACCTCTGAAAACAGGTGAATTTTATGCTCTGTTAAGTTATGTTTCAATAAAACTGCTTTAAAGGAAATTATGATGGTATTTTCATTAAAATGCATTTGACCTTTTTAATAGAAAAATAATAATCTTTTGTCCACAAAATGAATGCATGCGTTAGGAATTTGAAATCAATTGCCCATTGAAATGGAAAAGATTTAAAAAGACTGGCAAAACCAAGTCTGTCTCATGCTTGGCTAGTCAAAGGTATGAATTAACAAAATGTTTAAACAGGGCAGCTTGGCAGTCTGTAGTGAAATATAAATGTATGCACCTTTTCACTCAGCAGCACCATTTCCAGAAATTTAATCCATGAAGTTAATGGCAAGTGTGCAAAGATATTTGTGCAAGGATGTGCATCGCAGATGGTGTATAATAGAAACAATTGCTCAAATTTAGAAACAACCTAAGTTTCCATTAGTGATGGACTACTTAAATGAGTTAATAGAAACCACACAGGAAACACTCCATCCTATAACATCATTGAGATGGGAGTAAAAAACCCAACCCTGATTTGGGGTGACCACCTAGGACCCAGGGGTCCTAGGTTAAAGATAGGTGGTCATTAGGCTAGCTATAGAACAGGGATTGTCTGGGATGGTGGAGTTCAAGTGAGATTAACTTTGTTTGGGTTTTTGATTGTAAGGTTTTTTGCAGCATTTGAATTTTTTAAATAAATGCAAATATATTTGATAAAAATATTTGCATTAAAAATGAACTTCTCTTGATATTCTAACAAGAATGTAGACATATTAAATGTGTGGGAAGAAAAAATGCTTTTGTCCTTATTTTCCCCTTCCTTTATTTCATGGGATTGGCCTTTCCATTTGCAGGACGTAAGTCTCCGAAGGTCCACCCACACACGTCAGGGTGTCAACATGAGCACGTGAGTCAGGAAAGCCGGGTGTGCTCAGTTTCTGAGCACGGTGGTTGGTACATAAGACAAATACCTGCTTATTAAATATGATAAAAATCAAAATTGTAATGAAACGTCAAGGTAATTCCTTTGAAATATTTGGTCAAATTGGTGAAGCGAGTTATTCTCTTTAAGCGTTGCCAATTGATTTGGCTCATTTAACTTTCCTTCACATGAGCTGACTAACAGCTCGATTGGATGGACGGGTTGATCCTGGTGTCTTCCAGTTTGCCTTCTCCCTATGATAACACAATGTGTGTATTTATATAAAGGCACAAACTATTGTCAAGCAAAAGCACAAAAATAAGGGGCCTCTGCTGAGATAGCCCTTCCTACACACAAAACCGAGATTCACGTGTGTGCACACAGTGGCATGCTGTCCACCAGGGTCCTCTCCAAGGCTCCCGGTGAATGCATGAAGTCACAGGGGACGGAAGCCTCTACCTACTATGCTGTTCATACACACAGAGGTCCATGACAAAATTTAATTTATAAATTAGGCTCCACAAATAATCCTAGCAAGAGGCTGCAATGCAGGTTATGTGAAAGTGGTCTTTCTCGTACACGTCTCTTGTATTTTCTTTGTCTTTGAAAGGAAGCTCTCCATAGCCTCTCTCTGGCCCATCTGAGTTGCCAGTCTCACAACTCCCGTGCTTTGTTACTGAGTAGAATAGGGGTCACTTAAACACAAGTGCTGCGGTACCCGGCAGGCTGATGACCAGGACAGTGCTAAGTGGCTAGCAAGAGGCAGGTGTCCAAACATCAGGGACATGATGGCCCACGGGGGATTCACACCGGGGGGCAGGAGGAAGTGGGATAGTGTCAGATACTCATGATGACAAGCAATTTGAAACTTGAGGAGTGCTTATTTCTGGAATTCTCTATTTAACACTTTTAAAATGCTGCTGACATTGTGTGACTGCGGATAAGGGGGCACCACTGTGAAAGAGTGTGTGCAAAACATCTAACACAAGTGGAGCCACTTCACATGATGGCCTTTGCTCATCGGCCACGTGTCGTGACTTCTGTCTGCATCCATGTACACAGGACTCTCCCGTTACTCCACAGCCCACGGAATGCCCGGCCAAGACAGGTCACACTCGAGTGGGTCCACTCACTTTGAAAATGTTGTTTTCTTGCTGAATGTCATCCAACTGGAGCTGTTTTCAGAAGTCCTTTATTTGGTTTCACACCAAAAAGATGCATGAAACCTGTCCCATAGAGAGCCTGGCATCTAGTATGTGTTCAATAAATCTGATTCCCTTTCTAAAATTTTTTTATTTGTTCTAATTACTTATACACGACAGTAGAATGCATTCATGCACTTGATATATCATACATAAGTGGGGTACAATTTCTCCTTTTTCTGATTGTGCATGTTGTAGATTCACATTGGTTATGCAGTCACATATGTATGTAAGGTAATGATGTCTGTTTCACTCTATTGTCCTTTCCTATCCCCACATCCCCTTCCCTCCCATCACCTCCCTCTACCTAATCTAAAGTAACTCCATTCTTCCCTAGCGTCCCCCACTTACTGTGAATTAGCATCCGAATATCAGAGAAAACATTAATGCCTTTGATTTTTTTGAAATTGGCTTATTTTGCTTAGCATGTGATTCCCTTTTTTACTTCTTTCTTTTGGGGGGCAGTGGTTTCCAAACGCTGAGCATGTTGGAATGAGCATGTTGGAATGTGGTGACTTTCTAGGAGCCTGCTGTGCAGGGATTCCCAGGTTGCCTCTGTGTCCAGAAGAGTCCTCCCTGTCCATGTTGGGATTATGACCTCCTTAAGGGCAGAAATGTGATCTAGCTATCATCTATCTACCTATTAATCATCCATCTATCTATCTATCATCTATCTATCTATCTATCTATCTATCTATCTATCTATCATCTATTAATCATCTATCATCAGTAAATCTATCATCTATCTATTATATCTATCTATCTATCTATCTATCTATCTATCTATCTATCTATCTATCTGTAAATCATCTATCTAATCATCTATCTCGTCCCTCTATCATCCATCCAGTGGTTCACACTGTGCTGCAGAAGTAGCAGGTGGGAGATGCTTATGAGATCTGCTTTGATCTGGCTGGAGCTCTGCAGCTCTGCAGCTCGGAGCAGCTTCCCCTGGCTCTGGGGCCAGTATCACCAGGTGAACAGCAGTGCAGTTTTCCCCACTCTGGTGGGTATTTCTACATACACTCAGCACACTCTCATCTGCCCCTTGCTGCCCCATCCAGGGGCAACATGGTGGGGCAGAATGCTCAGAGATTTTTCTGGTCAGACAGATGCAAGCCAAGTTCTGATCTGCTGCTCATTCGTGGGATGCCTTTGAACAAGACCTGAATCCCGGAGGCTTTGCTCCCTAAAACCTCAAATGGGAAAAATAGTCCTCAGCTTCTAGTGCTGTGGTTAGATTGCACACCTACACTGCATGTGTATTCTCATGTACCGTGTGTCTGCACCCTTTATATATCCAGCTGTCTAGATCCACATGTCATATGTATACACTATATATATTTGTGTGTCTGTCTGACTTAGAAAGTGCCTGCTAGAAGCTAGGTCCTTAACTGCTAAATTGTCCTTCTTATCACTTTTCTTGCATTCCATTTTGTACAAGCAACTAAACACTTATTTAAAAATATTCAACTATGCATCATCCGTGCGTATTTTCACACATGCATGGGAACCCGTCAGTAAATACGACTCAAGAGAAAAAAAATCTGCTTGTCTCTGTAGACACCTTACTGTCTGCCATGGCTTGGCTAGCCTAGGTAAAGACAGAGCCTAACACAATGGTTGCTTTTGGATACCTCCAGTCAGTGCAACTCCACTGGTTTTCACATAGAGAAAACATATATTAATAAGATATTACTACAGTGCCTTACAAATCTACATCAAAAGAGCCTGGGAGGGTATACACACCCTCACCTAGCTGCTGCCTGGGCCACAGCAGGCCAGGCTATGGAAGTGGGGTGCTGGGCATCAGGACACGTCTCGTGCCTGCCACTCATAGAGCTTCTCTTTGGGTCTCGTGGTCCTACAGCTTGTCCTGCTCCCAGTTCAGCCCTCTGTGACTAGTGAGTCCCTGCTAAGAGCTCAGATTTCTAGACACGTCTGTTGTTGTTTCTTAAAAGTTTTGTCTTTAGTACTTTTCAAATGTAGGCAAAAGTACACAGTTGGAAAATAGAAAAGTGCTCACCTATGGTTTCCTTCGTCCATTCTTCCTTCTTTCTGTCCTCTCTCGTTCTGTCCGTCCTTCCCTCCAGCCAGCAGCGGTTCTTATGCCCAGCTGGGTGGTTTATTCATTCATGCCAACCTTTGCTGAGTGCCTACCATGTGTGCAGGAGGTGGCCCATGCCCAGCCTGGGTAATGGAAGGTCATGGTCATGGGTGTCCTGGGGCGTATGTTGAAGGAGGGAGACATCTTCTGAGGGTGTTCTTATCAAGGTGTAGGATGCCACCTTTGTCAGTGCCCTGCAGGAAAGGCCCGCAGTCAGAAGAGCTACTGTCGTTCTAGGGGAGGTGACTCAATCAATAGGCCAGGGGAACTTCCCCAGGAGGTGAAGGCTGTGCCGAGCCTGGCAGCAGGTCAGAGCGAGCTGGAAGAGAGGGTGGGCCGAGAGGGCTGAGGGGCACGTGGATGGCCCTGTGCGGGGCTGAGGGCAGGTGGGGAGGGAAGGTCTTGGGGTGCCTGGAGCAGAGAGAAGGCAGGAGAGGGTGGAGGAAGGCCGCGGGAGAGCCAGAAGACCAGGATGTGGAGATTTGGAGCACACTGTGAGGAGTTCAGTACAATTCTTAGGGTCTTCCAACTGTACTGGTGGGTTTTCAGCAGAGGGGTCTGTTGGCCGAGGGGGACAGCAGATTCCGGGCAGTGAGGGTGCATGGTTCTTGGAGAGGCTGCATCAGCAGAGGTGCTGGAAGCAGGAGCTGATTACCACGAGGGGGCTGATGGGGCAGCATTTTGTTTCAGAATCCTGGAAGGGAGCTGGGGACAGGATGTGTGGACAGCTGAGCTGGAACCTGAGCAGCCCGGGCAGGGTGACTGTGAGCATGGCCGTAGACACTTCAAGCAGGGTTGGAGTCCCAGGACTTGGTTTGTTGGGTTGGGGCTTAATGTGGGCTGTGAAACAGGAAAATCAGGATCTCAGAGGCTGTTTCAGGTCAGTGGAGCAGGTGAACAAAGCCATAAGAAAGGGGATTTCTAGAGTATATGGAGAGGAAGCAAAGGAACTGGAAGAAAAATAAATGTTGACAGTGACACTACATAGCAACTGGGACAGTCTTTTCAAAGTGATTTGTCATGAATCTTTTAGTTGATTAATGATAAATCTGCATCCACACATGCATGCACACACACACACACACCAGACACACACACACACACACACCAGACACACACACATGCACACACACCAGACACACGCACGTGCACACACACACACACACACACACACACCAGAACAAAGTAAAATCAGCTCAAAAGGCTCAATGCAGAAAGTAGATCTATCTGATTGTGTGAATTAAAATTACTTGTGTGAAGGACTTCAGGTAGAGCTGGATCCAAGTGCTCAAACAATGGTGCCAAGACACCGCCTTTCTCTATCCCTTGACTATTCCCTTCTTCAGACTGACTTCATTCCCAGGAAGACTTCTCAGTGACACCATGGTGCCACCAGACCTAGTCTTCCTGAGTACCTAGAAAATCCCGTTAGAGTTTCTATTTACCAAACTTCTATCAAAGGTTCTGATTTCTGTTTTATTGACCTAGCTTTTTCACATGTCCATCACTCACCTAATCACTGAGTTCTGGAGCTTCAATACTTGGATTCAATACTTCAATACTTGGATCACAACCCCCCCCCACCCCACTGGAACTAGACATGGGCTCATTGTCCCCTCTCCAAACCAAATGGATTGGGAGAAGAGAAGGAATTTTCTCCCCTAGAAAGCAGAATGCAGTAATGCTAAGAAGAGCGAACAAATAATGCAGGTGTTCTTAACCTCGTGTGACGCTGAGCAGGTAATTTGGTGGACGTAGATGGGATTCCATTTTAAGAGATTTCCTTTTGTGATAACCTCTTGGGCACAGACACATTTATAGGTACCCCAAGGGGACCCTCCTCTATGGTTCAACCCTTTCTGTGCTATATCCTGAGATTCACGGTGTTTGCTAGAAGGTAGAAAATCTCCATGTCTGTCTCTTCCTCAGACTGGGGTCTATTATCAGATTCGGAGTCGTGTTCTCCATCCATGAGTGGAATTTGATTTGTTCACCTGCTATTTTTTAAAGCAGCATGAAAGTTGTCCCAAGATTGCAAGTCGAGTCATACCTGGAAGGTGAAATAAACTTCAGTCATTCTTTCTCATTTTCTGGTGGAGGCAGATTGATATGGGTTTGGGATCATAATTCAAGGAAGATATGTCCTTGACAATGACTCAAGAGGGGTGTCTAATTTAGAGCCCTTATTCTCTCATAAGTTATTTTTTTCATGTTCTTCTCTGAATTATTTCATCCTTTACCAGATTTTTTTAAAATTTAATTTTATGTTCTTTTCATTTTATCTTGATTAAGCTTTGAAAGGCCTTTCTGAGAAACTTATTCTGGCTGATAATTAATTTTAAGGTATTCTTTCTCAGTTCGTAATAGCTTTTGTTATTGTATAATTAAAAACAAAATTAAAATATTCCTGCCCCCTCACTGTTGTGAAGCCTATAATCCAGCTCCTGGTGACGATGGGGATGTCACAGTCGGAGACAGAGCGTGGCGCCTTCGCTATCTTTTGCAACTAAATTAAAACTCCAGCAAGAGGAAACAAAGCAAATATTCAATCATTTCACAGGATTGATGAGATTTTATGATAAATGAATTCCTCCCACCATTCAATACTCTTATCTAGTCTTTTCAGGGTTCTAGGACAAATGGGGTGAGGATTAAGTCACCGCTAGCCTGGCACAGCCCTTGCACCCTCTTGGGGCTTGCAGGTCCCCACTGAAGTGAAACTGTGCCCGGCCTCAGGCAAAGGAGAGGACCTAACAGGGAGCTGTGAAGGACAGGGCCTTTCCCCCTGCCCCACTCTCAACTTCCAGAAGGGTTGTGGAGACAGAATCCTAAGGGCAGCTCATCCAAGATTCTCGAAGTCAAGTTTCTCAAACGTGCTGTGAAGGCATTTTGCAGATGCGAAGTTTTGAGTCCGGTGACCTCAAGATCTGGAGATCAGATGAGTCAGACCCATCAGGTGAGCCCTTCAAAATGAGGAGGTTTTCACTACCTGGAGGCAGAATGGGAAGTTGGAGGTATTCATGGATCTTCAAGGACTCAGCGCACTGTCCTGCCTTGGAGGAAGGAGGGAACCACCTGCCAGCACCATAGGGACCACTAGGAAGGTGTGAGCAGCCCCGACCCTCAACAACCAGCGAGGAGAAGAGACCTCAGTCCTTAAACCACAAGAAACAGGTTTCTTCCAAGACATAAAGGGACAGGGAAGCAGATATTCTCCCAGATCCTCTCTAGAAAGGACTGTAGCCTGGCCAACACCTGGACGTCATCCTGGTGAGACCTTGTTAGGGAAGTAAGCCAGGAGCCACGATTTGTGTACCCCCAGACCTGCAGACTGTGAGATCATGAATGGGAGTTGTTTTTTTTTCCTGAAATTAACATTTCGTTTAACTCATTTAACCAAAAATATTATGATTTTACCAACATAAAAATGAATACAGTTTACATTCTTTTCTTGCATATCATCAAAATCCGGTATGGATTTGGTACTGATAGCATATCTCAGTTGGGATTGGTCACATTTCCAGGGCTAGTGCACCTCAACTGTAACGAAAGACGCTGTCTGGCACATCCACCAGTGGGCAGCCTGCTGTGAGTGGTCTGCCACTTGCCAGACTCCATCTTATTCTTATCAATTAGTTCAGGGTCTACCACTAGCAGTATCCACTACTGTGAGCCCAGCACTGTTTCTGAAACTGGAAGAACGGCAGCAGAAATGGCTGACCCGGAGGAGTCAACTGAACCATCTGACTATTTCCAGAGACTAACACAGGTGACAGGAGTGGTCCAGGTTTTGCTTCATAGCATTTGACACGATTAGTAATGTTCTTATTTCCTTACTAATACTGAATGTGTGCCTCTGTTTCTTGCACGACACTCTGCGAAGGAAGGAGGGACCTCTCTCCACCTCGTTTCCATTGTAGCCCTGGTGAACACACGACTTCCCACACACTGATCATCACCCTCAACCCCTTTCTCATGTCATTACTGTGTTTTCCTTGAAGTCACAAAACATTCCATATTTTCTCAGTAAATCTCTTCAAAACGAATTCTTATAGCTTATTCCAACAAATAAAAAGTAATTTAGAAATTCCCCCCTGGATAGAGTTCTGTTTATCCTATCTTCATCTACTGTCTTCCTCCAACACAAATGAGGCACAAATGAACATTTGCAAGGTAAGAGCACCTTCCATCAATTTTCAGAATCAAAATACACATACGCCTTGAAGGAAAGTGCAGTAAATACTGACTTAAGTGGCTAATTCTGGGGTACTTTGTTACACAGGAAAGAAAACTAATCCCAGGGTTTAAAAGCGGATGTATAAGGTCATATAGAAGGAAGGGACAATATGACTTGGACACAGACTCTTAGATGTCAAGGTCAGCCCCTTCAAATGGTGGCAACATTATGAGCTGCTGAAGATACAGGGAACCAGAAGGCCAGTGGACACAGATGTCTCAGAATGAGTCCAGAAACCATTTTTAGGTGTGCTTTTTTTATTTCAATGAAGAAATTAAAGAAAAATCAAACCCAGCAGCATAGTTACATGCTGCATAGTGATGTTTTGGTCAACAGGCTGAGCACAGGGCAGCCACCCCTGAGGGTCATATGGCCTAGTGACATCGTGGTTGCTTAGTTGGTGCAAGCGCACTCTATGATGTGCACATAATGGCAAAAGCACTGGTGGAGACGCTTCTCAGAGGGAACTCCTGCTAAGTGGCGCAGGCTGACCGAGCACCTCCTACCATTGGGTACTGGGGCACAATAAGTCCAGAGAGAGCAGGATCTATGCTTTCTTTCATCCATGGAGTTAGAGTTAAAGCATTGCCATGAGAGAAGAAGGGAGGCCACTGGGGTAGAGGAAGGGGGTCCAGGAATGGGAGAGTGAAAGGGGGAGGGCAGTATTAGAGAGTGAAATTGATCAAATTATGCATGAATATGCAATAATGAAACCCACCATTCTGTGTATCACTATACACCAATAAAAGTATTCCAGTGACACTACACCTGTAAGACCAAGGGAAGAGTAGTGGAAGGAGAAAACATAAGCTCCCGGGAGCAGGGTCCTTGATGGAGGGACCTGTCCATGAGTTCCTCTCCTATCCCCACTGGACGAAGCAGAAGCTGGGGAGGCATTCATTGGTGGCTGGAGAAATCTATTGCGGTGCAATTGCTATTAGCATCTAGTGGTGGAGCCAGGGATTCGGCCAGCACCCTGCACAGCTCAGGCTGCCTCCCAGTTCCCAAGGGAAACCAAAGATGAACAGGCTCAACAGGTCGGCATTGCTGTGGCTGAGGGATCCTAAGTGAGAGGATTTGCATCTCTAAGGATTCCAGGACAATGGGAAGGTTTTCTTTTTTCCTCCATCCACCACGGTCCTGGTCTTCACTGACAGCATGCTCTTGATGGTTTTGCAGAATATTTTATCATCTGCTTCGACTTTAGTTTTCTAAGTCCACATGCCGTCTTAGTTCGTGTCATTTGACCCACTAGCTCCAGTGATTGACATAGGAGAGCACTACCCTCTGCCAGGAGCTACTGTGCAAGTGTTGGCCTCACCTTTTGTGGCTTTCTGGAAACTTTGCAACACAGACTCTCTTGTCCTGTCTCACAGATGGAGACACTTGAAGAGCAGAGGGTCTAGGCGCCATCCTGAGATGGTGAAGCCCGTGGGTGGCAGAGGCGCATCCTGACCGCCATCCTTACAACAGCACTTGGTACTTCCTCTTTGCCATTGTGATTGTCCTTGCTTCCGCTTTTAGTTTTTGAAAACTCCCTAAAGATTTTGCCCGCTGAACTTTGTTCTTCTACTTGACTTTGCCTTTCTGCTCATAATCCTGAATTTCCATCCATCATTTCCAACCTGTTGCCACTCATCCCTTATCAGAGCGTATCCCTGATGTATGTGATTATTTTGCCTCTTCCTTATCAGATATAGTGAAGGTACAAATCAGCAAAGTGAGATGGAAGACTACAGCCATCTGTTATTTTCCCAGAGCAACCGGAGCTCTCTGCAAAAACATACATTTGATAATATCTCTCTATCTTGCATCAAACTCCTCAACTGCTCCCCATTTCTTAGGACAAACCCACCTTCCTGGACATGACGTGATCTGGCTCACGTCTACCTCTGTAGTTCTGGTTGCCCAGCTGAAGGGACAAAGAGACTTTCAAGTATGTAGTCTTTCAACCACAGTGCAAGTGGATTCACACTCACAGCCCAGCCCAGACTTTGCAGGTTGGCTAGTGGTTCCCTGGGGTGCCCAGGCTCCTGCCTCCCTGGGGGCCTCACCTTTGTCTTTGTCCCGTCCAGCAGTGGGAAAGGAAGGACAGCTCGCTTAGCTCACCTCACTTGCTTCACCAGCCTCAGTAGGGAATAATCCCACAGCAACATTTCACTTGGGAAGCTGGAAGGGGCTTGGCTGTGGCTCCAGAGTGGCAGGGCAGGCAGCCTGTCCACGTCAACCTAGCTTCACTCTTGTCTTCCATGAGCTCCAACTCTGCCACCCTTCATTGTCCTTAAAGGTGCCATGCTTACTTTTCCACGGGGATAGTGCATGCACTTTGTTTACATCTATAAACAGAATCTACTCTCTAATCTGGTTAATTCTCACTTTCTTTGGTCTCAGCTGGAGCATCAGTTCCCCAGGGAAGACTTCCGTGGAGGCTCTTCCAGACGCACCCGGATCCTTCCTAATTTATGATGGGCTCTCACAGACTTCATTCGTTTCCTCCACAATTATGCTTATCTACATGGGAAGTCACGTGATGGTCTCAGGACTGTCTGACTCACCAGGCAGACCTTGAGTTTCAATACAGAAGTGCCTGTGCGGCTCATGCTGCATCCTGAGTCCCCACCCCAATTCATGCAGCTGCTCAACCTACTCATTAGGGTCCTTCCAGGGGGACAGGCAATGATTCATGGATCGTCTTCTTATCACACTATTGCTGTATAAAGGTAGTCGCTGAGTTAGGAACGTTTGAGAAGCAGAGTTGTGGATCTTCCTCTCAGTGCATGATCATGCTCTTTCTGTGGATCTCTCTTGCTTTGTTCCTTTGTTCCCTTGTGATTTATTTATTCATCAGACATAAGGAGTCGACCTCAGCCATTTTCCTGGGTCCTGAGCATATGCAGATGAAGTAGCCACACCTTCCATCCTCGATTCTAGATGGCAAGGAGATTTGACAGATGTCCCGCATGCTGGACAAGGCGTTATTCATACGGGAATGGAAGCGTGGATGAAGGTGGTGCTTCAAGCCTGTGTAGAGACCACCTTAGTGTGTGTGTGGCACAGACTCCACACTGTCCTTGCTGACAGGCTCTAAGTGCCAAAAGATGATGCTAATGATTCTGTGCGGGCCAAGAGCTTTTTGCTTTCCAGAGTGTTCTGAGATACACTGCCTCCCTTCACCCTCCAACCAGACCCAGGGCCAGGTGGGCAGGCAGCGCTGGCTCTCACTGATGACTAGAGGGAAGCCCAGCACTGTGGTGGACTTCCCAGGAACCTATGCTTGCTGAACCTCGGGGGTCTTGGCGAGGGTGGGGTTCATGAGGTGGGGCAGGCTGATGGGGGTGGGGAAGGGGGAAATTCCAGGCTCGCAGAGGAGCGGCTGCTTTTGTGATTCAGCACTAGTAGCTGGCATGGGTCTCCCAGCCCAGACACCAACAGATGGTCAGCCCAACCCCCGGCTGTGCCATGCCTACCGGCCCATGCTCCCTCTCTCTGCACATCTTATTAATTTTCTTTTTAAAAATGCATTTTTAGAGTTAAGACTATATATATATACACAGTAAAAATGTACTAAAGAACATAAAAAGGGAAGTCAATTTTTCTTAATTTCCCCTCAAAACTGGTCTCTTAATGCCAGAGGCTGTGACAGTTTCCGCATAATTTATGAGACACGCCATGAAACCCACACACTGAGACACGGGCTGGAGCCTGTGGTTCTCAGGCCTTGTTCTGTGTGTTTTCCGCTCACTCAGTGTATCTGGGAGAGCTTCCGGGTCTGGCACACTCATCCAGGTTACTCATTCTTTTCATAGCTGTGGAGTAGAATTCTGTAGGGTCAATTTGTTTATTTAACCATATATACATACACATGTATGTGTATATGGTTATATATATTATATATGATATATATATAATAATACATATAATATAAATAATAATATCATATATAATAATTGTATATATTAATGTATTATATATTATCAAAACATTAATATGTTATAAACATTATGTATTATATATAACATACATAATTAAACAATATGCAGACTATTTTTCACAAAAATGCACAAATATTCTATATATCATCTATAAATAAATATAGATTATCTATTTATCTGTAAATCAATCAATTAAATCAGGGGCCAGTTTCAGCCTACCACCTGTTTCTGTGACTGCAGTTTTCCTGGGACCCAGAAGCATTTGTCGATGTCACGGCAGAGCAAAGGGTTGTGATGCAGGCTTTGCAAAGCGTGGGATATTGACTATCTGACCTTACGGGGAAGTTTGCCAAGACCCGGGGCTCATGTGGTTGGGGTATTTATCTGTGTGAATTAAATAAATAAACCTCATATAGGTGGTTTTTGTTTAACTATTTTCTTACTGGGGAATATTGAGATGGTTTGCAGAGTTTTATCATCAGTGATGCAATGGATGTCCTTGCACATAAGATCTTGGGCAAACCAAGGACGTGTCTACTTGATAAATGCGTAGTAGAATTGCTGGAACCACCATTTCATGCATTTTACATTTTTTTTGCTATTTCTGAGCTTGCATCTGGAGAGTCTGCAACAGTCTTTCTCTACCCCACCATGGAGGGCTGGGAAAGAGCTGTTTCTGCTCATCCTCACCTGTGCTTCATAGTGATCTTTGCTGTTTTTTAAAATTATGCGTGTAGTTGAACAACCTTATGTGTCTTCAAAAGTTATATTGCCTCCCTGGCAAGCATGTTGAAGCTCTTCCCCTTTTATAAATTGGGATGATGTCTTTTTAAATTAAACATTTTCTACAAGAAATAGCAATAATGGTGAGTTTTTTTAATTCCCTGAGTTTCTTATCTAATTTATTGACTACAATGAAATATGTGTATTTTGATTGCTTTCAAAATGAAGTCCTATTCCTTTGTATTTTCTGGTTGTTTTTATTTATATTTGCATTGTGTATCTCTGTACAAACTTGTGCTATCACACTATCCACTCTTCCTAAAATAACTTTAGATGTAATCAAACGTCTTTTTATCCTTTGAACATAACAGCTTTTCTAGAGGTTGTGATCAACTGTGCCTACAGGTTAGGAACCTCATCTGAACATGGTGAATCATTCTTTTAATGTGCTATTTACCTTTAATTAGTTTGAAGTTAACATTGAATTTAGACTTTTTGCATGAATATTTCTATGTCAGGTTTTCTTGTGATTTATAAAGGTTTCAGTCAATGGTGTGGGGGCTTCAGAAATGATTTCAGGGCGGTGTGAGTTTCTTCTGTATGTTCCTGCTTGTTGGACTTATTTGTGAAATTCTCAGGCCCTAGGTGTTATGGGGTGGGTGATGAGGGTCTCAGATGGGGTTCCCCAGCTGTAGAGCTTCCAATTGATTTGTGAAAGTGATATATTGAGGAAGTGCCTCCTGCAGAAGGAGCCCAGAGGAAACGGAACAGAGCGGAACAGTCTAAGAAAGGACAAGGTCTCCGCTGGAGTTGAGCCTGGGGATAATCCACCGGGAGCACTGGAGCTTGAACAGCAGCTTGGATTGTCTTCTGAGGTGGGGCTGGTGGCACTGGGTGTCAGGGTGTAGTGAGGCCCTGGCTGCCAGCTGCTCCCTTACTCACTCCACCTTTTCAGGGGATGGCAGGGTGGAAAGGCAGGAGGCTCCCACCAGGTGGGGTAGATCTCTGAGAAGGAGCATCTGTGAGCTGTTAGCCTGCACTCCAGCTCTGGGGACAGGTGCCTTGGCCAATGGCTCTCTGTTGATTTATTGCACATCTGTCTTCCAGTCCCCCAACTGCTTGGCGATGGCTCTACACTTTAGCACGTTCTCCACTCTAGGACAAGAAGGGAGGCTTCCAGGCCTACAGGAAACAGCAAAGCACCCTCTCCATAAGCCAGACACGAGGGTAATAAAGGTCTGCTGTAACTTATGGCCCAGGCCACTCAAGTCTTGATGGGCGACTTCTTACATGAATGATCTAGAATGATCAGCCAATGCCTCAAGCTATTCCTGCCTTTGGATACATGAAGGCCGAGTGTTGATGGGGAAATCATGTGCCAGAATGCCGAATGAGAAACCTCTACCAATTGTAGGCCAGCAAAGGTTACTTGATAAAAATAAAACCCAGCAAATGAAACCCTTAAGCCAACAAGCAGCACTAACAATGGTTTCCTCTCTCTAATTCACCATTCATTTTTGTACAGTGGGAGTGTGGTGGGCATTTGGGGACTTAGGGTTGACTTTTCTTTCCGATGACCTGTCTGTCCTCTGAGTGGGCTCTGTGAGGCAGGTGCCTGCTTGCGGGGGAGCAGGACTCATTTGTGGAAACGAATGTCCCTGGAGCCCAACTCGGGCTTCTGCTAGTAAGCAATTCCCTCTCTGATCCTTCTGAGGATGAGGTCTTTGAAGTGCACATTCTTTTTCAAGCTTGTTAATTGTGTGCATCCTCCCTGGGGAGATGCTAGCATGCAGGACACGAGACTGTGCTTTGCAGGGTGGAGGGACCCTCAAGGAGGTCTGGAATGAGAGGAGACCTTTCTGGGTTTGGGGCAAGTGAAATATGCTCCCTCCTCCTGGTTGCTAGGAAGAGAGGCCACAGAACTGCCTTAGGTCTCTCTTGGAGAGACACCAAACTGCACCCGAGGAGTGCGCCAGTCTTTTCTCACAAAGGCTTTTCAGAGAGCCGGGCGACCTCGACTCGAATTACAATTGTGCACCCATTCTGTGTCTGGCTTCTCAACCTCCTAGCAGATCTTTTGATTGCGTGCACTTTCCCAGCTTGGAGATTTTGCTGGCAAACTGCACAGTTGGCAGTGGGCACAGCGCTGGCCTCTGCAGAGTTGGCAGGGAATAGGGTAATGTACTCAGCACCCACAGAGTCCAAAGTCACTTGAAAGAGACAGTGACGGTCTCTAGATGAAGTTGGCATGAAGATAAAAGGGGCCTGGGGCCTCGGTCTTGGCCACATTGTTTGATTTCAGCTGATGGTCCCAACAAACGTTCAACTCATTTTCAATCATGCGGATGAAAATGTCCTTCCAAACCATGTGGAGGAGGAGGTGAGATGACCCAGGGAGGGGCCCGAGGTCTGGAGGATGGAAGAGGAATGCAGATTCATGGGCCCCGCGGGGTCCTGTTTTCCAGCCTTTCTCTTATCGCAGTAACTCTCACCCTGCGAGCCGAGAGCACCTCACCTTTCTCTGCAGTCCTTGGTGGTCAGCTGCGAACAAGGATCCCCCGACCAGTCCTGAGCAGTGGTGGGGAGGACAGTTAAGAAGTGTGACAAGGGAATGTTCTTAAGTAACAGAAACTCTTCCCACAATGCCGGGACTGGGTTTTGAGGCTTCCCATAGCGTGTGGCTGGTTACAGAGTTCGTGTCTCAGAGTGGGTAAGCAATGTGATCCAGGGGGCTGACTTCCAAGGCGGCATTGATGGGATTCAGTCTAGGATCAGCCAGATTCCAGAACCTACTTTTCATCCCCTGTTCTCTCTGACCGAGGATTAGAAGTGCAGTAACCGTGTGCATTCGGGACAGAATCATCTGGATGACAGTTGGCTGCTCTAGTGAGCACTCAGGTGATTCTCAGGTTAGAATCTTCACCACCTTCACGGAGCTTGGTCTGGTCATCTTGTTGGCCTCTGTCGGGTTGCTCAGAAGTGGGACCCAAGCCAACAGATGCTGAGATAGAGTGCTAGGGGTCAAGGCGGTGAGGAGCCGCAAGGGTGCAGTCCTCACACACAGTTCACCAAGGCCACTGGCCTGAGGCTCAGGGGAAGCAAAGTCACAAAGGGCAAGGGACACTGGGAAGCTTTGAGGGTCTAGAGGTCGACATATATTTAAATAACAGCATCAATAGATACGAGTGGGTGTTAAAGGGGTAGGACGGATACCTGCGGGCAGAACCATTTGTTCTCTGAGGCCTCAGGGCTTGGCAGTTTGCCTTATGAGCTGTGGACGCATCCACGTCCAAGGGTTGACTCTTGGACCTTGGTGGGACTTTCACAAGTAGGAATTAATCACAGCTATTTATATTCATGTATTATTTCACTCTAAGCATCTGGGCTATATGATCTTCCATAATAATCTCCCTCGAGGTTGTTCTAGAAGCATTTTTTTGGTTTGTGCTTATTTTGAACTCTGTGCTGCAGAGCTGGAGATCCCTGGTCTAGGTGATTGCTTGAAAGCCACCTGGGTACATTGAACTTGGCAACACTATACTTGCTGTCTTGGGAGCTACACCCACCTGTTCACCCCAGGTCAGCAAACTGCACTTGAAGAACATGGTACTTCAAAACACCCAGAAGGCCCGTGCCTCCCCTGATGTTCTCCAGGGAATGTGGAATCCTCCTGCATCTCTGAATGGACGGGCAGCAGAGGAGGCCAACGGGCTTAGAAATATTAGTGTAATTTATGCAACAAAAACTTTTTATGCTCTAAGACAGAATCATAAATCTCTTTTACTTATTCATATGCAAATGTTGAAAGCTCACATAGTCTTATAATGGATAAGCATCCATAATGACTCCTGCCCTATTCACGTTTAATGGAGAGGAGATAAACACACGTGGATTCATGCAATCAGGTTTCTTTTGAGCTGACTCCATACAGCGGTGAAAGGTGTTGGTAGAAGAGATACGCTCCTTAGAGAATATGTGCCCAACATAGTCTAATTGTAAAGGTTACAAAACGAACTAATTATTTATAGTCAACAATTCTGAATTATTTTGGACCTTCTACTATTCAATGATTGCACTACTTGCCTTCACTGGTAGTAGGAAAAGTGGCAGATGATAATAGTTGCTTCTCTCTTCTCTCTTTTTAGCATGTTTATACATTTCAAATTACTAACATCAGAGATGTTTATTAATTATGCCATTCGATAGCCTTGGTAATAAATTAGCTTTTATGTGATTGGCAACACCAAGTGACTTGCTCTGTAGTAAGCGAGTCCAAGAAATAGGACCAAAGACTGGTCATTGCATTCTCTGCACTAGGTAGCTCTCCGTGATGGACGAGTGATGGGATGCTTAAGCCTCTTTCTCCCTCTGTGCTGACTCTCTTGGCAAGAAAGCTCTCCCTCATGGTGGCAGGGTGGTACCAGCAGCTCCAGGCCTGCAGCCCAACTTCTCAGAACACCCAGAGGACAACAAAGATGCTTCTGTGTTTGTCTTTTCCAGCAAAGGGCCCAGGGTCATCCTGGATTGAGTCCCATGCTCATTTCTGAGCCAACCATAGTGACTGAGAGAATGTGATGCTGTCATTGGGTCAGCCCACATAGCATGTGCACACCCAGGGTCGGCGGGGGACAAATCTCATCTCACACTGTGGACTTGGTGGCCTAGAAGCTGCAGAGACATGCTTCCCCAAGAAAGGGGGAAACTCAGGAGTGAGCAAGTGCTGGCCAGGCGATCACAACTGTCACTACACTGGTCAGTGGGCGAGAAATGGGGCATGGGAATGGACCATCTTCAAGCAACTGGGTGGGGGGTGCTGGGCTAACCACCTGAGCCAGAAGGAACTCACTTCATATTTCCCAAAGTTTTCTTCTAGCCATCCCCTGTATTATTTTTCTTATAGTCCCTATAGTTTTAAAAGTTTCTCAAGCAAATTTCATTTCTTAAATGTAATTGATTTTCCTATTTTCATTAATTGCTTACTGACTAGCATAATTGGGACAACACAGAGTGATTACAAAGTAACCCAAGTCTGACATTTAATATATCACCACCAATGCAAACTTCTACTTCTCTGCAAAATTTCTGAACAGATTTTTAAAATATTGAAAATAGTTTACAAAACCCAGTGATTTCATAGGAGCCTAAAACCAAGCATGGAGTGTGTAGACCAGATGGCGAGTGAGCCTTGGAGTCTTCCTCCTGTGGCTGCTGACTTTACTCCCCTCCCAGCCTCCTTCTTGCTCACCAAGTTCCAATGAAAGACTGGGGGACCAAGGTGACTGTGAGTAATGGAACAGATATCATTTGAAGACCTGATTTGATTTTAATTGTTCAACTCTCCTCTTTCCTTGTTATAAACAATCTATTAAATTGCTGAAATAGATCATGAAGGCTGAGCTCTCAGGGAGGATGTTTAGGATGCCTGGGGCTCAGGATTATGGAGTGATAAAGGAAAAAGAAAGCTGTCAGTGGCAGCTCTCCCTGGATGACTTTCATCTTCACCAGATGTCAGAGAATTCTGTCAGCTTGCCTTTGAAAATGGATTCCAGCATCTAACATGTCCTCTCGGATGGAAGTCCAAACAACCTTCATTAGTTACCTAAATTGTTGTAGTAATTTCTCTATCACCCCACTGCTCCTTCCCCTGCCCCTTTATCCAATCTCTTTTCAACCTCGCAACCAGAATGATTTGTGTACTATGCACTAAGAGACCCACCACTTTTCACTGCCTCAGTCCACACCTTCATTATCTTTCACCCAGGCCATTAGGAGGGTCTTTAACTGGTCTCCCATAGTGTGCTTTTGCCCCCTACCATCTAAGCTCAGTAATAGCCAGAGTGATTCTCTTTCATGTAATTCCATTATGTCATTTTTTCTGTTGAAAAACCCTTAGTCAGCTTTCCATTGCTCTAACAAAATACCTGAGATAATAAACTTTTAAAGAGAAAAGGGTTATTTCAGCTCATAGTTTTAGAGGTTTTCTGTCCATGACCAGTTGGCCCTATTGCTTCTGGGCCTATATCATGGCGAGATCAAGTGGCAGAGCAAAATCACTGGCCTCACAACCAGGGAACAAGAACATGAGGAAGGAGATGGAGTTCTCATGTCCCCCTCAAGAGCATGCCTCCATTGACCTAAGGACCTCCCAGGAGGGCCAACCTCTTAGAGGTCCCACCACTACCCAATACTACCCTGGGGACCAAGCCTTTAGCACTGGGTCTTCTCGGGATGTTTGAGATTCAAACTCTGATACTCCCCCTCTCACCCTGGGTAGAAGTCAGAGTCCTCAGGGTGGCCAAGTCAGCCTGATCTGCCTCCACTCTCTCTGCCAGTCACCTCTGAGGTCACCTTGTCACAGCCCCTCCCTAGACTTTACTCAGCCACGTGGCTCTTCCAATGCGGCTCCATGTGCCAGGTGCGCCCCTGCCTCGGGGACTTTGCACTCTTTCCTCTGCACCTGCACTCAAGAAATCCGTAGCTTGCCTCTTCCCTCCATTTAGATCTCGGCCCAAATGTCGACTTTGGACAAATGGAGGCTTCCCTAGCCACCGTGTTAATTCCCTATGGTTTCTGCAACAAACCACCACAACTTAGTGATGTAAAACAAGAGTTCTGGAGGCCAGAATCCAGAATGTTCTCCACTGGTTAGAATCAAGGGGTCAGCAGGTCTGCATTCCACTTGGAGCCTCCTGGGCAGACTCGAATTCCTCTCCTCTCCGTTTAATGTTTCTAGAGATGGCCCACATTCCTGGGCTGGTGGCCCCATCCAGCAGCAACCACATCTCTCCCACATCGGCTTCTTACTCCGCGTCTCCTCTGCCTCCTTCTTGTAAAGATCCCTGTGATGATATTGAACCCACCCAGATAATCCCAGGATGGTCTTCTCACTTCACCTCCATCACATCTGCTAAGGCCCTTTGCCACGTGTAACTTATTCACAGATTTCGGGAATTAAGACATGGATATTGTGGGGAAACTGATCACCTCCACCACCTCCACCACCCTCTGAACATTGGCATCCCTCTGCCAGCAGAGCCTGATCCTTTCATCTCAGATGCTTTGCTTTTGTACTTTTTGTTTCTTGACTCCATCAAGTAGCTTAGAAGTAAGGGACTTCCTCTGCTGTGGTCCCAGAGACTGGTGCACAGCCTCACTGTGAGCAAATGTTCAATACACACGTGATTTTAACTGTTACTCCTAAGTGTGTCATTCCCCCCAAATCAACAGGATAAAGGACAGTTTCACATGGATTCTATTTTGGGCTCTTGTAAATGCTGACAGAGACCAATATTTCAAATGCCATTACTCACCCAATATTCTGCTTTTCTGCTTAATACAGACAGCAGCCAGGAAGAGAACCGGGTGGCACATACCTGTGAGAGGCACTCTGCAGCCCCGCTGTGCACAGTTTGACTTGGAGGCTCAATATATACCATCCGGCGCTTGTCTCATTATACTCTCCATCTGTGGTTGTGATTCCTGCACTGAGAAGCGAAAATAAATTTTAAAAGAGCAATTTATTATTAGCCTTTGAAACAAAACCAGGGCTTTGCTCTTCATCGTTATAATTGAAACTTGTCTTGCTTTTTTTTATTTTAGTTTTTTAAAGGGACAGAGAGCATCGTATGTATTTCAGATGTGCAGCTTGTGTTGACTGCCTTTTTTTTGAATTGTTACATTTGATCTGGGGAGAGCAACCCATCATCGTGTTTCTGAATTTGACCATTGACAGGTGTGTATGGACTTGTAATCCTAGCAGCTCCAGATGAAAAAGCAGGGAATCTTTACTGGATTTTCTAATACAATTTATGCAAAATAACATGAATATAATTACTGTAAGCATTTTGAATGTGAAATAATTTAAATTTTGGATAAGTAGCACGTGCACAAAATACAATATTTAAAAGCTCAAAGGAGTATCTTATAGCTTCTCACCCAGTGAGTCTAATAGAACTTTCCACAATGATGGAAGTGTTCATGCTGTACAAGATGGTAACTGTTAGCCACCCGAGATACCTGAACATTGGAAATGTGGCCAGTACAACTAAAGAATCAGACTTTTAGTTTAAAAATCCTATGTGGTCATGGTATTGGACAATGCCAGCCCAGCCATGGAGCTTCTCGTTTGCTAATCCTTCTGTTCCCAGGTGGTATGGATTCAGGCACGGGGACTCCACACACTTAATATATATGCACATTTCTCTCATTTTTTTTTTTTTTTGTGATGTGACCTCAGTGCGTGGAAGATTAGTGATCTGAGTTAATTGGGGCAGATTATGCCCCTCCCAGGGACATCTCCAACTCAGCCTTCATTTGGGGAACATCATTGTCCTGGGGTAAGGAGCATGACCAGGAAATGCCAGCCCTTCCTGGTCTGTCTTTTCCCTGAAGCCCTCCTGGGTCTACCCTGAAAGCTTCTAAAACAAATTCAGACAGAAAGAGATGGTCTGGAGCTGCCCCTTCCTGAATGACAGTGAATGTAATTACGTGTGTGAAGGTCATTCTGCTGTTTTCCCCATGGCTCTGCACTGGGTACTGGAAGACTTAAGTTATCCCATTCCACTGCATGCTATGTTGGGTGCAGTTTGACAAGACTCCAAAGAAGAACTGACACTCCTTCTTTTCTCCTTCCTTTCTGTTCACAGATGGTAGCAGAGATTCTCTGAGAGTTACTTGAAAGGGGAAGTAAACGTCAGTGTTACGAGACAAGTCTCCCAAATTGTCATCAGAAGACAGTGGCACAGCAACACAGGAGATGGAGAGGACCACACCTGGAATCTTTAATCTTTGGAAGAGATTTCTAAATATCTCAGAGGATCACTCCTGATACCCTTCTCTTCCTAACCTCTGTCTCCAGTAGACTTCAGTCTAGTCCACTGAATATTTGGCTAAATATCAAAGCCTGTCGGGTGAGTACTGATTTTACAGACCCCTTAATGGTTTCTCTAAGAAGACATAAAAACACAATGCAAAGAGTGATAAACACTGGAAATAGTATAGCATGGAAATAGCGACTGTGTGCATTTCCAGAACATTCTTCCATAAGGCTCCTGTGCACAGAGACAGGTGGAGATAAATGCAAGGGACTCATGCAAATGAAATCATGGTCTAACCCTGGCTCTGCAAACTGGTTTTTAACTCATAAATGTCATGGATGTATTGACATGGCAAAATTTTTATCATAGAAACGAATGTCTATCAAATATTTATTTCTTCATTCATTTAATAAAAATGGTTTGAGGCCCTGTGATGAATTTCTACCACTCTCTGAGATGGTTACTTCTCAAGGTGATAACTTGCTCAAGGGAGACAAGTTAATAAATGGTAGAATGAGGGCTTGACCTTGGCTTCTCTGTTACCACCACCTGTGACCTTCAGCATTGCTCTGTCCTAGCTACACGATTATTTGTAATGATTGGTTTGCATTCTCTGTGTCTTACAATTTGCTTATTGTGGCTCAGAAAATCTGTGATCACCTTCAAGTACCTAACTCTGGAGATGGGAGATTACTTGGAATCCAATTCTTATGCTTCATCTCAGAGTTGCCTACTTTCAAACTTCAGTCTTCTGTTACTCAAGAATTTGATAAAAATGTGTATGTGATATGAAAGAAAATGGTTTCCTGGAGCTGTGGCAGCCTGTTCCCAGCCGTTGGTGTCTGTTTTCACATCTACGGACAAAATAAATAAATAAATGAATGATATTCTTAATATAATAACTTGTAATTCTCCACGGAACCCCTTCTGAGCCTTCAAAGGCAGCTTCCAGAATAAAGAAGTGCCAACTCATCACGAAGAGATGAGCAAATTTTCTTTGTCTTCAGATATAGCTGTTAATTGTCCATTTTTCACTCTGTGAGAATCCCCAATTGTTTCATTAGCTGACAGGAGAAAATACCAGATCATTTTCTGTTAAAATATGGGGCCAGAGTGAAATTGCATATTTTTATTCAGGGAACATGTTAGCCTGTTGTTTCATGAATAATGTCTTAGAGGCAGACAAGCGCTCTGACCTCATTATCCCCTTCCCCCTGACCTTGGCAAGAAACAGAAGAAAAAAAATATCCCAGGGTGATCTCTCTACTAAACACCCAAGGATTTCACATTTTGGTTCATTTGTAAGGAAGATTTTGAAGATACAATTATGTCTGGACTATTGAATACATGTCAAGACTTCATCCAAATATTGCTATAAAATAATTTCAGTTTTAACTTGATATTTTATATAATACCTAAAAATGCTTTGTATGTATTTTTACCTGTGTTCTATGATTGAAGGGCAAGTTTATTGCATTTCACATGAATTGAGCCCCAAACTACAGACCTTAGGAGAGAATAAAAGACATATACAGTACTGTAATTGAATTTCCAAGTAGGTCACACACTCCCATTGGCAAAACTTTAATACAATTTAAGTTCTTAGGAATGGGAAAAGAGGGAGTTTATTTGTAGGTAAGTCTGTGCATCTTAGTTAGGAAAGAAATTGTCCTCTTGATATAAATGTAAGAGGTCTTTCTTTTTAAGAAGTATTTCAAGTCTGCGTCCATATATTATTTAGATTTTCATATGTTCTTCATATTTATATCCAAGTTAGGCGATAACTTTCTTAAGTACTGATAAAGCCTACAGTCAAAATGCCCATCCCTTTCCAAGGAGGAGAGTTCCATACAGTTCCTTTGGTACCTTAGCTATTTGGTGGTATCCAAATGAGCATGCTGTTGACATCCCTTTGGATATCAGCGGAATCACTGACAATGGCTAAAGATAAAAACTTACTTGTAAGCAGGTTCACCAATTGGATTTAAATAGTCACCATCTCTAATTATCTTGATTTTTGCCATTTGTTTTCTTGTTCTGTCAAATCTCTTCTCTGATCATTTTCTTTTCTCCAGAGATTTGTTAGATGAAACGCAAAGGAGAAAGGAACCCACAGACATACATGAGAATCACCTCTGACTTTTTTTCCCTTAAAACTCTCCGGTGCCTTGAGCAATCACTTTGGTCCTTTCTTTATCAGTTGGAATCAGGAATTTACCCATGCTAGACAAGCGGGCAGACGGTCGGCAGGCAGCAAGCGGGAGAGCTCTAATGAAGCTAGTCTTGCTCTCGTTGATGTGGTTGCTATTGCTTTTTATTTCACGGTATGGTGCACCTGAACGGAAAATTGCTTTTCTTTTGGAAGTGTTGATATTTAACTGATAAACCCAACTCTGGATGCCTGAAATTCAGCTCGTCCTCTTCATCAGATCTACTTTTTTTCAGTCTTAGAACCTTAGAAAAGGCTACAAACAATGTATTGAGAAGATGAAATGGATGTGCTGGGGTAGCAGTGCCTCTATGTCACCGGCTACAGGGTTGTGCACATACGCTCACAAGTAGACACACAGTCCATCTTCTGTGGCTATAACCGAAGGCCACAGACTGGGTAATTGATGAAGAACAGAGGTTTTCTGGCCTATGGTTCTGGAGGCTGGGAGGTCTAGGAGCCTGTTGTGGCAAGGACTCTGCTTCTGGTGAGTGCTTCTTGCTGCATCTCAACATGGAGACAGAGCAAGCTACTGGCCCAGACCTCTCTTCCTCTCCTAACAAAGGCATGAGTGCGACCTTGTCTAATCCCAGGCAACACCTCAAAGCCCTACCTACAAATACCATTAGCTTATGAATTTGGGGTTGAAGTTTCCAAAGCATGAGCTTTTGGGGGCACACACAAGCTTTCACACACCTATACGCACTCAGGTCTATTTTAACTTCCAATAATTAACTAGAATACTTATATATTAATGAATATTTCATGTCTTGTTACATCTAGGTAGGAAAGTAATGGTCACTGATTCAATTCCAGAAGTGTCTGTATACCAGTGGCTTACAAGCATACGTACACTTCTAGAATATTTAGATAGGTAGAGAGACATCAATTCCCAAACCAAACAGACTTAAGTCAGGGACTGGATCTTGTCACCTGTTATGTCCACGGAACCCAGAAGAGTGCCTGGTGCAGGGTTGGTGTGACGGAAACATGTCTCTGTTGACTAAGTAAATGATTACAGCATAGATTTATTACAAACTCTCATGTGTTTTTCACTAAGGCGTTAGCAAAACTTTTACGCATAGAAGGTTAAACAAATTCAGTTTCTGATGACAGTAGTGAGAAGCATTAAAAACCCGTTACAGAACAACTTGGAAAGAGTTCATGGCCCCCAGTCGGACCATTTCTTTTCCTTCTTGCCCTCTTTTTTGTGGATTGTGGCAGCAAAAGAGTTTAATGAACTTAATTTTGGTTCAAGTCTGCTTGAGAGCGAGGTCTGCCTTTGCAGTTGCCCTCACCATTTTGAAAGGTGATGTTTGGGTGATTCCTGGTCCTCACACGTCCCATGGACCTGGTATGCTGAGGGTTACCAGGTTGACCTCGGTGCACTTGATTACTTTGGTTGAAGAGAAAGTCATAGCTTTTCCTGAAATATGAAATCATGATGCAACATCTCTCATCTTCTGGATAATATACAATAACGTTTCTAAAATCTTTCAGATCTGAAGGATGATGAAAATAGGAATAAACTTGGAACTTAGTGAAGTACTTTCAGCCACAAAGAGTGCAGATGAGACTAGATTAATGCTTGGGAGAAATGTCCTACAATTTCCAGATGATAAGTAGATGAGAATCACACAGACTGCTTCCTTTATATCAGAAGGCCCAGGGGACTTGGAAAAGAGGCCTGGTGGGTGCACAGAACAGAGCTGGTCCAAAGCAGAGTTTTCATGAAAGAGCTTCAGCTTTCAGTATTGAACAATCCTAAAGAATCAGAGGAACTGCCCCTTTCAGAAACAGATTGGCAGGGTTGGGGATGTAGCTCAGTGGATGATCACTTGCCTAGTATGTTTGGAATCTGGGTTCAATCCCCAGCACCAAGGCAGAGGAGGGAGTAGGTTGGGGTGGGAAAGGGAGAGAAATACATTAGCTGAAAAACAGGGGGATATTTGAAAAAAAAAAAAGAGATCACATTATCAGGAAATTCACTTGAGCCATGCAATACAGAGTTTGGATAAGCAGCAAAAAGGGGTGATTTGCCACTGGGAAAGTCTGCATGGAAATTTAAGTAATGACCAAGTTTAGATGGAGATAAGGAACTGCACAGTGGATATCCCAAAACAGAATTTGCCCCAGAGAAAGCAAATTGGAAATTCATCTATAATTGCAAGGCAAAGAAGATATATCAAACATGATGAGTGAAGCCAGATGTGATGGCACATGCTTGTCACCCTGGTGACACAGGAGGCTGTGGCAGGAGGATCCCAGGTGCATGGTCAGCCTGGGAAACTTAGTGAGGTCCTAAGCAACTTAGTGAGACCCTGTTTCAAAACAAAAAAATGAAAAATACTGGGGATGTGGCTCAGTGGTAAAACGCCCATTGAGTTCAATCTCTAGTACCTCCAAAAAAAAAAAAAAAAAAAAAAAAAAGATGAGTGGAAAAACTGAGCTAAGAAGGAAAACTCCAGAAAATCTGAGAAACAAGAGTTGTAGGATAAAAGAATTCAGGCGTAGTGAATCGAAATACTATATGTGTAAAACCTTCCCTAAGTTGAAAAAAAATTACAAAATCCACAAATCAAAATGAATGAACAATTAGTCATGCTGAATTAAATGAGACCAACATTTAGATAAATAATAATAAAGTATCTGTATTTCAAGGATAAAAAACACACTTTCAAGATGGTAGACTTTCCAATAAGCAGGTTGCCAGAAATAAACTTCTTTCAATAAATTAAACACTTTGGGAAAAATAATAATAAAAAACAGAGATCAAAATTTAGTGGCTATGACTCTATTCTTAGAGAGTGATTCATTTTCTGAAATGCTTTTATTATTCAGGAAAAAGGACAGAAATTATTGAACTAATCAGCAAAGAACAATTTCATTATTTTTCTTTTCTTTTTTCCATACATTTGATTACACAGGATAATGATTTTCTTTGTGTGATGTACATGCAAATAACATACTACAAGTAGTAATTTCAAAAGAGTTCTAATAATAAAAGCAACTGACAGCCTTATGTGTTTGTCTTTGGCATGTCTTCTTAATATTTTCGGCAATGTATCCTGATGTAGATTTGGAGAGGCAGGATTTTTGGGTCCAAGGGTAAAGTTGCACATGCTCTTGCGGGACACTGCTAGACTCCTCCCTGTGGGGGCTGCCTCCTTTTCCATTCTCACCACTGACATCTGAAAGAGCCTCTTCTTGCTGTTTCACCACCACAGTGCCTTGAAGAACCTGGGGGTTTGCCTGACGGGTGGAGTGGGTGGTAGTATCGTTAGTGAGCTCACTGTCATGAAGCTCCACGTCTGTATTTTCCAAATTATTTAGGGCTATTTATTTCTTTTCTAGTGAACTACGTACTTTTATATCTCTTGGTACAACTACAAAAAACTACATAAGTAATTTTTTGCAGACCAAAGTTTGTCTGTCTGGAGAGCTTAAGAGAATTATTTGAAAACCTAGAAGCATTTGCTAAAAAGAAGTACATGTAAAATAAACGCACACGATTCAATTTCTTTATATGTAACACAACATGCGAAGTTATATAATACATTTATTAAATTTGCATTATCAATAAGAAATCCATCCCTACAAAAAGCCTAAAAGAAATGTGTACTTTCAAAGTAAAGGTAATTGAAAACTTTATGGAGTCAGAATATTTAATTGTGCCCTAGCAAACCATATTTCTAAATGATAAATTTTAGTATTCTAAAGATGCGGAGCATTCCCAAATTAATTTGTAGCTTTAAAACAATTTTAATCAAAATTCCAGAGAAATTCACTTATTTCCCTGTAGCTGACAAAGTAAAATCTGATACACATTTGAAAGAATAAGTGATGAAGTTTGATTAAAATTTTGAAAAAGAAGCAGCGTTAAATGGGACTTGTTACCAATTATTTGAGTGTTTGTAAATTTATAGCAATTCAGACAGTGTGATTATGAACCAAGGAGAAATATGTAGATGAATGGACCAAAAAAATCAGAGCAATAGGCCTTTACCTAATGGGCACATTAGGTAGGTGATCAGGGAGCACTTCAGATCTGGAGGCAAGTTGCTGACTGTGCCCTTTCAAGTCTGAAAAGCATTCCATTTTCTGTTTCTCTCAAAAATGGAAAAACAACCTCAAGCCTCGGACTAGACACACCTGAGGCCACTGGGAGCGTTTGCATAGGTAACTAGGTTCTGAAACGTAACGGCTCACACCCTTATCTCTTCCCATAGCAGAAAACTTCACCATGCCAAATCCAAGCCCCTAAGCTCAGTGTGATCCCGGCTTACTCTTCCTCTGGGATGGTCTCAGGTCTGGGTGTGTGGTCACCACGTGCCATCCTGGATCCTGGGACTTTGCTGGGACCCTCTTCACCCTGCCCGTCTTCTGGGTCCTCGCTGTGTCTCCTCTGTGTCGGTCACTAGACACAGTGACAGTTACCTGAACACAGTGTCCTTGGCAGCGTCCACGGCCGTAACTAAGAACCATCTTCCCTTCATCCCTCTCGTCGCCTGACCTCGGGCAGGAGAAGCTCTCAGATGGACTTCTTCCTCTGCAGCTCTACACGTGGCTTGGCCAACCGTCTGTAGCTCTCTGGCCACAGTTTTATTGTCTGGACTGTGAACCTAGGGATTAAGTTATTGTTTTATATTAGTTAAAAAAGAGTCAAGAAGAAAACAATATTTAGTGACTCATAAAAATTACATGCAATTCAAGAGAAGCCTTGCTGTGGCACAGCTTGCTCGTCTGTTGGCCTACCTGTGGCTGAGTTCCCACCCTCCCTCAGAGTTGAGGACACTGGTGGATCTGTAGGGTCTGAGATGTGTTCCGTTTGGCTCTTTCCAGAAAGCCTGGCTGACCTAGGGTCTGTGGAACTGTGAGCCCAGGCATGCGCTCTCTGCCTGGCTCCTCGCCTGACCACCCTGCCCGCCACTCCATGGCCCGCTGGGTGAGAGCAGGGAACACCAAGCTCCTTCTGTCTCCTTGGGCTCCACCACTAGAAGAGGCCTGGCTTCTGTGTCCTGTGCAATTTCTCTGATCACCGCTATCTACCCACCATAGGTCATGGCCCAGCTGGGGTCCAGGACCAGAACAGAACAGAGGATGCCAGGTCTGTTTCCAAGTTCCCTTTTCCTCCCCTCCTCTCTCTCTGTTTTCCCTTACTCCAGACCAGAAAGAACTGTCATTTCCACACAGCCCAGGCTGCGCAAAAATTCTATTATCTGTTTAGAGACTATTCCTTGAAACAAAACTATAACTTTGAAATAAATAAAAAAGAAAACAAGAAAAGAAAACAAGAGAAGAGGAAAGAAACCTTCTCTAGGGCTCGGCTCTTGTAATCAAAAGATAAGGGGTTCCGCTTTATTCTTGTTGGGTTCTTTTATGTCCTGTTTTCCGTGGGCCATCTGCTCTAGACTGGCTTCAATCTTCAGGGTGGAGTGGCCTCTCTGCATTTGTGAATGTATATATATTCAGGTAAATTGAAAGGAGGAAAGCAAGAAACTTCTGGTTTGAATGTCTTCCTGATACGTCTGACTATACACCTTTTCATTTACATCCTGTAGATGCCAGTGAATCGTGTTATTATATTAATAATAATCTTGAAATAAATGGTAACAGTTGCAGCTTGAGCATATGACATTTTGTCAGAGTTTGAAGATTGTGCAAATGAGTTCCAAGTGCAACTTCTAAAAAAGGTATTTGGGAAGTAGGCATTGTTTGTCTCGGAGAAAATGTATTTTTAAAATAAAAATGCATTTTAACGCACATCAAATGGACATAAAACAACATCAGGTAAAGATCTATCTACAACTTGTGTTAATGATGGAAAGAGAATTAGAATAAATTGTATTTGAACATTACACAATTCTTCCCAGTCTCATCTCCTATGGGAAAATAACAACATACATTTGTTAGAGAAAGGTGTGCCCTGTAATAGCAGGTACTGATAAAAAGGTTACTTAACAAAAACAGAACCTCTTAGGAAAAAAATGAGATTATTTCCTAAGACTGTAACACAAATTCCTGGTAGATTAATGAGCTAAAAGCCAAATGAAACAACAATAAAAAAAAAAAACAAGAACAAAAACAGCAGGAAAAAACCCTGAGAACAATAATACAGAAAAACTAGCAGGAAGAGTTGATGAGCACTTAGCAGAAGATCCATAAGCACACTACGATAATACCCAGAACTTCGCTGGGATAAGAAATAAGAAGCATAAAATTAAAATCCAAGCAAGAAAATGGGAAATATATTTTAGTCAAGGGATAATTTTAATATAGAAAGAATTCTAACTAACCAGTGAAGAAAATGATGTCATGATGGAAAAAATGGAGATGAAACAATAGAAATTTACAGAAGATTATACACAATCAGTAGAAAATGCGCGGAAATCTTCATCTTCACGGGCAATCAAAGACGTTCCAACAGAGCAACACACCACGTTGGTTGCTTATCACATCAGCACAGAGTTTTTCAGACAATTTTAACAGGCATGAGCCTATACTGCTAAGGAAATAAACGCTGAGAGCTTTGGGATGGACTGTTTGCCCATATGGAGGGAACTTTGGAAAGGCTGGGACCAGTTCCTCAGGTAGGAGTGATGAGCCACGTGCATGAGAACCACCCGTGGAGTTTGCTAAAAAGGGCGTGTTATCTGACCTAGTGATGGAGACCCTTGGAGAGGAGAGGCAGGCGAATCTGTGATGGCAGGTTCAAGAACACCGTGGAGAGCTTACAGAAACCAGGGTGCGCCATTGCTGATTTCCCCAAAGACAAAGGATTCAAATAACAAAGATCACACACACACACACACACACACACACCACACCACACCACACACTTTTACAGTCTTTATAGTGAAATAAAAGTGAAAAATTGAGGCCAACCCAAGTATTCAAAGACGGATACAGCTAAATAAAATGTGTAGATTTGTAAATAGGTACCATCTATAGAGAAGAACTATTTGTCTCAAAAGTATGTGATTATATCAGAGAATGCCTGCTCATTTTTTCAATAATGCTTGAACTAAAGTGAATTAATTAAAGCATTTACAATGTATGTTATGGTTTGGATGTGAGGTGTCCTCCAAAAGCTCAGATGTGAGACCATGTGAGAGTTCAGAGGGAAAAAGATGGGGTTGTGGGAGCCTTAACCCAATCAGTGGATTAATCCCCTGATGGGATTGACTGAGTGGTAACTGGAGGCCGGTGGGGTGTGGCTGGAGGAGGTGGGCATTGGGGGAGGACACTGGGGAACATATTTTGTATCTTGGCTCCTGTGAATTTCGCTGTAATACATAGGGGCATGCTCATAACTTTCAACATTCTGATTTCAGTTCCTTTGAATACACTCCCAAGAGGGAGGCTCTTGGATCACGTGGTAGTTCTGTTCCATCTTTTAGAAGAACGTCAGTTTCATTCACACAGCGCTGCTTCGTTTACCTCCTCACTGACAGGGCCTAGGATCCCAGGTTCTCCACCCTTCGCTGATCTTCTTCTTCTCATCATCATCATCATCATCATCATCGTGGCCATTCTAAGAGGTACCAGGTAATATTTTATTCTGTTTTTAAAAACTTTTTATTTTTTCTTTATGGTCATGCATGGCAATGGAATGTATTTTGACATATTATACACTCATGTATAGGATCTTCCCAGTCCTGTGGTTATGTACATGATGTGGTCATATATTCATATATGGACATAGGAGAGTTGTGTCTGATTGGTTCCACTGTCATTCCCAATCCCATCCCTCCTCCCTTTCCTTCATTTCCTTTTGTCTAATTCAGTGAACTTCAATTCTTCCCCCTCCCTGCCCCCCCTTATTGTGTGTTAGCATTTGCATATCAGAGAGAACATTTGACCTTGAGTTTTTAGGGATTGGCTTATTTCACTTAGCATGCTATTCTCCAGTTTCATCCATTTACTGGCAAACAACATAATTTCATTCTTCTTTATGGGTGAGTAATATTTCATTGTGTATATGTACCACATTTTCTTTGTCCATTCATCTGTTGAAGGGCACCTAGGTAGGTAGGTTCCTTAGCTTAGCTATTGTGAATTGACGTGCTGTGAAGACTGATGTGGCTGCGTCCCTATAGTATGCTGATTTTAAGTCCTCTGGGTATATGTCTAGGAGTGGGATAACTGGGTCAAATGGTGGTTCTATTTCAAGTTTTCTGAGAAATCTCTGTACTGCTTTCCAGAGTGGTTGCACCAATTTGCAGTCCCACCAGCAATGTATGAGTGTTCCTTGTCCCCACATCCTCACCAACATTCATCGTTACTTGGGTCCTGATAATTGCCATCTGACTGGAGCGAGATGGAATCTAAGTGTAATTTTAATTTGCATTTCTCTAATTGCTAGAGATATTGAACATTTTTTCATACATTTGTTGATTGATCATGTTTCTTCTTTTGGGAAGTGCCTGTTAAGTTCCTTTGCCCATTTATTGATTGGGTTATTTGGTTTTGTGGTGTTAAGTTTTTTCAGTTATTTATATATCCTGGAGATTAATGCTCTATCTGAGGTGCATGTGGCAAAGAAGCTCTTTCATGATGTAGGCTCTCTCATGTTCTGGATTATTTCCTTTGCTGTAAAGAAGTTTTTTAGTTGGATACCATACAATTTATTGATTCCTGATATTGCTCCTTGTGCTTTGGGAGTCTTGTTGAGGAATTTGGTTTCTAAGTCAACATCATGGGGATGTGGGCCTACTTTTTCTTCTTGTAGGCACAGGGTCTCTGGTCTAATTCCTAGGTCCTTGATCCACTTTGAGTTGAGTTTTGTGCAGGGTGAGAGATAGGGGTTTAATTTCAATTTGCTACATATGGATTTCCAGTTTTCCCAGCACTGTTTGTTGAAGAGGCTGTCTTTTCTCCAATGTTTATGGTGTTTTCGTCTAGTATGACATAGCTGTGTTTATGTGGGTTTGTCTCTGTGTCTTCTGTTCTGTACTCTTGGCCTACATGTCTGTTTTTGTGCCAATACCATGCTGTTTTTGTTACTATAGCTTTGTAATATAATTTAAGGTCTGGTATTGTGATGCCTCCTGCTTCACTTTTCTTGCTAAGAATTTCTTTAACTGCTCTGGGCCACTTAATTTTCCAAATGAATTTCATGATTGCTTTTTCTATTTCTATGATGAATGCCATTGGAATTTTAATAGGAATTGCATTACATCAGTATAGGGCTTTTGGTAGTATGGCTATTTGACAATATTAATTCTGTTTATCCAAGGACATGGGAGATCTTTCCACTTTCTAAGGTCTTCTTCTATTTCTTTCTTTAGTGTTCTGTAATTTTCACTGTAGAGATCTTTTACCTCTTTTGTTAGATTGATTCCCAAATACTTATTTTTGAGGTTATTGGGAATGGGATAGTTTTCCTAATTTCTCGTTTTGTTGGTTTATCACTGACATATAGGGAAGCAAATAATTTATGGGTGTTAATTTTATATCCTGCTACTTTTCTAAATTCATATATGAGTTCTATGAATTTTCTGATGGAGTTTTTTGGGTCTTCTAAATATAGAATTATGTCATTGGCCAATAGGAATAGTTTGAGTTATTTTTTTCTTACTTGTATCCCTTTAATTTCTTTCATTTGTCTAATTGCTCTGGCTAGAGTTTCAAGGATAATGTTGAATAGAAGTGGTGAAAGAGGGCATCCCTGTCTTGTTCCAAATTTTAGAGGTAATACTCTAAATTTTTCTCCATTTAGAATGATGTTGACCTTGGGTTTAACACATATAGCTTTTACAATATTTTACAGTATTCCTACTGTCCCTAGTTTTTCTAGTGTTTTGAACATGGATAGATGCTGTATTTTGTCAAGTGCTTTTTCTGCATCTATTAACATAATCACATGATCTTGTCTTTAAGCCTATCAATGCTATGAGTTACATTTATTGATTTCCATATGTTGAAATAAGCTTGCATCCCTGGGATGAACCCAACTTGATCATGGTGCACTGTCTTTTAAATGTGTTTTTGTATGCATTTTGCCCATATTTTATTTATTTATTTATTTATTTATTTATTTTGTGGTGCCGGGGATTGAACCCACGGCCTTGTGCTCGCAAAGCAAGCACTCTACCAACTGAGCTATATCCCCAGCCCTGCCCATATTTTATTAAGGATTATTGCATCTATGTTAATCATGGTTATTGGTCTGAAGTTTTCTTTCCCTGAAGCATCTTTGTCTGGTTTTTGTATCAGGGTGATACCCGCATCATAGAATGAGTATGAAAGGGTTCTCTCTTTTTCTATTTCAGGGAATAATTTGAGGATTATTGGTGTTAGTTCTTTTTTTAAATTTATTTAATTTTGATTCATTGAGCACAAATGGAGTACAGCTATTGTTTCTCTGGTTTTCCACAAAGTAGAGTCACATCATCTGTGCATTCATACATGTACACAGGGCAATGATGTCTGTCCCATTCTTTTATTATTCTTGCCCCCCCACCCTAACCCCACCCCTCCCTTCCCTCTGTGCTATCTATCCTTCCTCCATTCTTGCCACCCTTCCAACCCACATTGTGCATCATCCTTCACTTATCAGAGAGACCATTCGGCCTTTGGATTTTGGGATTGGCTAATCTCACTTAGCATAACAGTCTCCAGCATCATCCATTTACCTGCAAATGCCATAATTTTATTTTTCTTTATGGCTGAGTAATATTCCATTGTGTATATATACCACAGTTTCTTTATCCATTCATCTATTGAAGGGCATCTAGGTTGGTTCCACAATCTAGCTATAGTGAATTGAGCAGCTATGAACATTGATGTGGCTGCATCACTGTAGCAATCTGATTTTTAGTCCTTTGGGTATAAGCCAAGAAGTGGAAAGCAGTGTGGAGATTCCTTAGAAAACTTGGAATGGATCCATCATTTGACCCAGCTATCCCACTCCTTGACCTCTACCCAAAGGTGTTAGTTCTTTGAAGGTCTGGTAGAACTAGGCTGAGAGTATGTATGGTCTTGGGCTTTTTTTCTTAATAGGCTTTTGATGGCATCTTCAATTTCATTACTTGAAATTGATCTGCTTAAATTATCTATGTCCTCCTGATTTAATTTGGGTAGGTCATATGTCTCTAGAAAGTTGTTGATGTCTTCAAGTTTTTCTATTTTATTAGAGTATAAATTTTCAACAGAGTTTCTGAGTATCATGTGTATTTTAGCAGTGCCTATCATGATATTTCCTTTCTCATCACAAATTTTAGTAATTTGAGTTTTCTTTCTCTTTCTCTTCATTAACTTGATTAAGCGTTTAAATTTTATTTATTTTTCAAAGAACCATGTTTTTGTTTCATCAGTTTTTTTGAATTGCTTCTTTTATTTCAGTTTTATTGATTTCATCTCTGATTTTAATTATTTCCTGTCTTCTGCTGCTTTTGGTGTTGATTAGTTCTTTTTCCAGGGCTTTGAGATGTAATTTTAGGTTATTTATTTGATGACTTTCTATCCTTTTAATGAATGAGCTCAGTGCACTGAACTTTCCTCTTAGAACTGCCTGCATGGTGTCCCAGAGGTTTTGCTGTGTTGTATTTCTGCTCATTTTTACCTCTAAGAATGTTTAGTTCACCCCTGATTTCTTCTGTTAGCCATTGGTCTTTCAATAGTATATTATTTAGTTTTCAGGTTGAGAATAGCTTCCATTTTTTATTTTATCATATATTTCTAATCTCATTCCATTATGATCTGATAGAATGCAAGGTATCATCTCTATTGTTTTTTTTATTTTTATTTTTGGATTTGCTAAGAGTTGCTTTGTGGCCTAAGATATGATCTATATTAGAGAAGGATCCATATGCACTGAGAAGAAAATGTATTCAGTCATTAATGGATGAAATAATCTATGTATGTCTGTTAAGTCTAAATTATTATTTTTCTTTTTCTTTTTTCTTTTTACACACTGCATTTTGATTTATTGTACACAAATGGGGTACAACTTTTTGGTTGTGCACAATGTAGATTCATACCATTTGTGTAATCATACATGTACATAGGGTAATGATGTCTGTCTCATTCCACCATCTTTCATACTCCCACCCCCTCCTCCCTCCCATTTCTTTCTATGTAAAGTTCCAAAATTCTTCTCTTACCCCCCACCCTCCCTGACCCCCATTATGCATCATTATTCACTTAACAGAGAAAACATTTGGCCTTTGGATTTTTGGGTTTGGCTTATTTCACTTAGTATGATACTTTCCAATTCCATCCATTTATCTGCAAATATTCTTCTTCTTTATGAATGAATAATATTCCGTTGTGTATATATACCACAGTCTCTTTATCCATTCATGTGTTCAAGGGCATCTAGGTTGGTTCCACAATCTAGCTATTGTGAATTGGCTGCATTCCTATAGTATGCTGATTTTAAGTCCTTTGGGTATAAACTGAGGAATGGGATGGATGGGTCAAATGGTGGGTCCATTCCAAGTTTTCTGAGGAACTCCAAACTGCTTTCCAGAGTTACTGCACCAATTTGCAGCTCCACCAGCAATGTACAAGTGTGCCTTTTTCCCCACATCCATTTCAACATCTATTATTGCTTGTGTTCTTGATAATAGCCATTCTAATTGGAGTAAGATGAAATCTTAGAGATCTTTTAATTTGCATTTTCTCTGTGGAACACTTTTTCATATATTTTTTAGTTGCCTGTATATCTTCTTCTGTAAAGTGTCTATCCAATTCCTTGGCCCATATATTGATTGGGTTCTCTGTATTTTTGGTGTTAAGTTTTGTAAGTTCTTTATAAATTTTGGAGATTAGCCTCTATTTGAAGTGTATGTGGAAAAGATTTTCTCCACTCTTTAAGCTCTCTTTTCACATTATTGATTGTATCCTTTGCTGAGAGAAAGCTTTTTTGTTTAATAATCAATAGTTCCATTTATTGATTCTTGCTTTGATTTCTTGTGCTTTCAGGGTCTTGTTAAGGAAGTCTGGTTCTAAGTCAACCTGATGAAGATTTGGGCCTACTTTTTCTTCTATTTGGTGAAGGATCTCTGGTTGAATTCTTAAGTCCTTGATCCATGTTGAGTTGAGTTTTGTGCAGGGTGAGAAATAGAGGTTTAATTTCATTTTATTACATATGGATTTCCAGTTTTCTCAGCACCATTTGCTGAAGAGGCTTTCTTTTCTCCATTATATTTTTTTCACACCTTTGTTTAATATGAGATAACTGTACTTATGTGGGTTTATCTCTGTCTTTTCTTCTGTACCTTTTGTCTGCCTGTCTATTTTGGTGCCAATTCCATGCTGTTTTTGTTACTATTGGTCTATAGTATAGTTTAAGGTTTGGTATTGTGATACCTCCTGCTTCACTCTTCCTGCTGAGGATTATTTTGGCTATTCGAAGTCTCTTATTCTTCCAGATGAATTTCATGATTGCTTGTTCTATTTCTATGAGGAACGTCATTGGGATTTTAATTGGAATTGCATTGAATCTGTGTAGCGCCTTTGGTAGTATGGCCATTTTGACAATATTAATTCTGGGAGATCTTTCCATCTTCTAATGTTTTCATTAATTTCTTTCTTTAGTGTTCTTTAGTGTTATTGACTTTTCTTCTACTGTAGTTTCTGGTTTTCACTTGCATGTTTTATTTTTCCTTCATGAAATATTTCATTGAGTATGTTTTAGAGTGCAGGCTTTCTGGTTGAGAATTCTTTTAACTTTTGTTTATAATGGAAGGACTTTATTTCATCCTTAATTCTGAAGCTTAATTTTTCTGGGTATAGTATTCTTGCTGGCAACCATTTTCTTTTAGAGCTTGTTATTTATTATTCCAAGGCCTCCTAGCTTTGAGGGTTTGGGTTGAGAAATCAGTTGTGATCCAAATTGGTTTCCCTCTAGATGTAACCTATTGTTTTTCTCTGGCAGACTTTAAAATTCTATCCTTATTCTGTATGTTAGGCATTTTCCTAATAATGTGCCTTAGTGCGGATCTGCTGTAAATTTTGTATATTTGGGGTCCTATAAGCTTCCTGTATCTGATTTTCCATTTTATTCTTTAGGTTTGGGAAATTTTCTGATATTTCATTGAAAATATTGTATATTCCTTTCATTTGTATCTCTGAGCCTTCATCTATCCTGATAAATCTTAAATTTGGTCTTTTCAGATTATCTCATATTTCTTGGAAGTTCTATTTGTGGTCTCTTAACATTTTTTCTCCATGGTCAACTTTATTTTCAAGATTAAATATTTTGTCTTCATTGCCTGAAACTCTATCTTCCAAGTGGTATAGTCTATTGGTGATGCTTTCCACTGAGTTTTTAATTTGGTTTATTGATTCCTTCGTTTTGAGGATTTCTGCTTAATAATTTTTCAGAATCTCTTTTCCTTTATTGAAGTGGTATTTCACACCCTGCATTTTCTCTGATTTTTCTCCTTACATAGTTCTGTACCTCACAGATTATTTTAATTATCTACATTCTAAACTCCTTCTCTGACACTTTTTCCATTGTGGTGTTGATGGATTCTGTAATTGAAGTACCTTGGTTTGTTTGGGATGATTTGTTCCTTTGTTTTTTACATTGTTTGTGTGTCTACCCATCTAGCAGTATGGATCTGGGGCAGTAGAGTTTCTAACCTATGACCTTATAGAGTCCCTGATGGTTTCCAGTATCTCACCATTTAGGGGGAGACAAATAATAACAACAACCAATGCAAACAATATACAACATTAAACCAAATGTTCTCGCTATGATGTCTACCATGTTGTCACAATAAACAAAATGATATGATCAGTTATTGCCTATAATAAATACAGTAAGTTTGCAAAAGAGTTTAAGACTTTGAATGGTGGACAGGGAGAGAAGGTAAGTGATGTAGGATGTGGTAATCATGAAGGAGGAGGAGAGAAGATAGAAGTAAAAAATTAAAGGAAATGAGAAAGAGAGAACAATAGAGATTGGCTGTTATCAGAATAAAAGAGAGAAAGAGAATCAAGGGAAACAGGTAATTGAGAGAAAAAAACATGTATAAAGTAAAAATATAAAAAATAAAAAATAAAAATAGAATACAAAACAAAACTAAAATATACAATCAAACATCCTAGTCCTCAAAAAACTGATACTTGAAAAATTGCTAGCTTTAAAAATGCTAGAAATTAGAGAACAAAAACAAATACAAATATGTATAAATATCCATGAACCCTTAAGACCACAATTAAACTGAAAAAAGAAAAAAGAAAAAAATCTTAAAACATCAATGAATTTTTTCTTTTGTAGTCCCAAAGTTCCTCAGCTGTGGTAGATGGAGTGGTATGGAACATGATGCCTGCTTCACCCTCAGGGTGGGGTTGCTAGAGTAAGAGAGATAATCTTGTAGGCAGAACTCCTGGAGGTAGGATTTAGGCTTAGGTAGGCTCCAGGCTCTTCATTGGACTCCAATTGGTCTGGAGATTCTAAATCAGCACACCTCTATGGCTCAGCAATTGATGGTCTGTGCTGGGAGACTGTACCCCAGGACCTCCCCTGGGTTCGTGTGTGGTGGAGGAGCCAATTCTTATTCCACTATGTATCTGTGAACCCATGTTTCCTGATCTCAGGTTCAGTCTTGAAACTCAACCTCTCTCACCCCACCCTTTTGAATTCCTGGCCAGGCACATCTCTCCCAGCCAGTCCTGCAAGCAGCTGGATGCGGGGCATGGAGAGAGTAAGGTGAGTTTCCATGACCAGTCCCCTTCCCCGCATGTAAACCTCTCTCCCTGTTTGATTTTCTCCTGGTCACTTAGGTACACCCTATGTCATGCAGTGTAGGTTTGCCAGGCCTATATTTCCTTCCAGACTCTGGTTTTCCAGGAATCAGATACCCCAGCTGCTGGCCCCACCACAGCTGCAAAATGGTTCCTTCCTCTGTTCTCCACATGCATCAAGGACAGATGCCATTTCTTCCCCATTCAAGGATATTATGCAGCATGCATTTCATTTTAGTTGGGCAGTATCTATGAGCTTTAAACTCTCTGTACCCAGACACACCTCTGTCCTAAAAATTCAGGTTCCTTTAATTCCCTTATCTCTCCATTTTGCTCACAGAGGGATTGCTCTGGTTGGTGCCTCTGGCTGCAGCAGTGGCTGTGACACTGAGGACTTCTTCCTTATTTTATTATATCCAACCTCCTGAGTCCCTCATCTGTTCTGAGTGCCAAGTACTAAATCCCAGTGAAGTCCCCCTCCCTTTTTCTGTTCACCCACCTTGCTCAGAAGCTGCCTGTCTTTCTTGGTTTCATGCTGCAGAGTAGCCAGGAAACCGACCTTCTCTATTCCTCTACTTAAAAACCTTTTTATTGTGGTTTTGATTCGCCTACCCTTGCTCCATCTGTGTTCTAGACACCTGGTTGAAGATGAGCTGCCTGGACATACAGGGGTTTATTTCTGGGGCCTCTATTCTGTTCCACTCATTGATATATCTGCTTTTAATATTAGTCCCATACTGTTTGGGTTACTGGAGACTGATAATATATTTTGAAATCATAAAGTGTGATGCCTTCAGCTTTGTCTTCTTAATGAATCTCACTTCTGGGTCTTTGGTAGTTGCATATAAATTTTGGAATTTTTTTCTACAAAAAATGCGATTAGTATTTTCACTGTAATGGTATTGAATCTGTACATTGCTTTTATGGACATTTTAGCAATATTAAGTTTTCCAATCCATGAACATAGGATGACTTTCCATTTATCTGTGCCTTCTTTAATTTCTTTCACAAATTTTGTATAGCTTTCAATGAACAAGTCTTTCATCTCTTTGGCCAAAGTTTATTATTTAAATTTTTTAGTGCTGCTGCAAGTCAGATTATTTCCTTAACTTTATTTTTGGATTGTTTATTCTTAGTGTGTAGATACGCAAATTATTTTGATGTTTTTATTTTGTATTTTGCAGTTTTGCTGGATTTATTTGTTAATTATAAGAGATTTTTTTCTTTGTACCAGGAATTGAACCTAGGGGTACTTAACCCCCAAGTCACATCCCCAGAGCCTTGTAATTTTTTATTTTGAGACAGGGTTTCACCAACTTTCTTAGGGCCTTGCTAAATTGCTGAGGCTGATTTTTGAGTTTGTGTGAGCTGCCACGATCACAGGAGTGAGCCACCGAGCCTGGCTTCAAACTCATTTTATGAGGCTGATGTTACCTTGATATCAAAGAAAAACAAAGACATTTTAAGAAAAAGAAAGCCAAAGACTGTTTTTAGTAATTTTTTCCCAAGCAACTGGGCCAGAGTTGAAATCCTTTCATTTACTTAAACTTTTTGATGGTTCAGGATTTGAGGTTAAGTGGGCATAATTAAGAGTCTATTTGCCAAGTGCAAGAAAACCTTAAATATTGGGTGAATTCAGAAATCCTAAGATTAGACTTTCTTTATTAGGACATCATCTGTGGTGTGTGTACAAGATTGGAAGCCTTGAAGAAGAGTGAGTAGCGGTTAGGAAGAGCAGTCAAGAGAGATGGAGGCCTATGGGAAACTTCCAGAAGCAAAGACACCAGGAAGGCCATTGAGTGGAGAGGAAATAAGGTCAAAGGGGTCAGGCAGGAGTCAGATCAGTATGGGAGGCATGCTCTGCTCTGTCTCTTGTCCAAATGGCAATGGGAAGCCATCGAAGTGTTTCCAACACAAGAGTCCAGCACCTATATTTTTAAGAGATTTCCCTGGAGAATAGGTCACCAAGTCCAGGGAGGAGTTGAGACACACTGCAAAGGAGAGACGATGGGTTTAGTTCAGCAGGTGCTGGTGGTGGTGATGGAGACAAGAGGCAAATTTGAGAATATTTCCCAAATGATTTTTCAGATCGCGATGTTCATTTTTAAGCACTTCTCTGTCCATCTAGGGAAAACGGGCTGGAATAATAAATTCTCTTTGACAGCTACATAACCCAGGCCATGAAGCTAGGAGGCTGTGCAGCTGGCTCAAGGTCACAGAGAGCATATGGCCAAGGAAAATGAGAACAGACTGGCAAAGGTATGTCAAGGAGTCACCTCTCACCAGCCACCAGTCCGCACTATAGACATCTCACTGTCACCATGCTTAATTCATCTTCCTTCATAACCTCAGATGCATTTGATTTAAAGTTCTGTCTTAAGTAAAATATATTTCTCCTTCCTTTTCCAAAAACTCATAGTGTACTCAAGCTATTGCTTTCTCCAAGGCAGTAGAGTTTATCCAAAAAGTAGTCAACAGGAAATTGATCCTTCTGTTTCACTGGTGGAAACAGGTAAAAAAAATAATCAAGTCTAGTTGCTCAAATTTCCTTTGCATTTCTCCATCTCCTACAAATATTTGAAAATGAGAATGTGGGAGTAGTTGACCAAAAGTGTCATAAACTTTTGTTATAGATGGATGTTATAAACTGATGGCTAAGAGGATCTGACTTGCTGAGATCAAGCTGAGCTGGGCAAGGCTACTCCTGTCTTCAAGCCCGAATTCATCTGTGCAATAGGGTCTTAGGGTCGTGCAGCACTTAATGTGACATTAAGCCAAAGTCACACTCAGTGCCCCACAAGAGGCTGATCATTCTCATCAGTAGTGGTGCAAGTCTGAGCAGGAAGAGGAAGCAAGACAGAGGGTTTCATGCGACCTCCGTGAATGGTTAAAGAAACAACCTGGTTTGGACACTCGCCCTCCACGTGGAGGAACATTTCGTTTGAGGACCACGTTGCATTTGGACACATGTTGGGAAAGCCTTGGTTTGGTGAAACAGAATGGAGTGGCATCAGGAAAGACCCGCGTTCCAACCCTCTCACTGCTTTTGTGTCTGACGTTGACCTTCACAGTGTGGACACCCTGCTATTTTCTTGGTTTTTCTGAATGTGCAGCCAGTATTTTTCCACCTACTGTGTTTGAAGGTTCTTGGTTTTTTGAGGATGGAGGTTGTGATTGGCTGAGAAATGGCCCTCAGTGATGCCCATGAGATTATACATCCCTGGAACCTGAGAACACGTCGTATAAAGTGGTAAATATCTGGAGAAAGGGGGCTATCCTGGATTATCCGGGGGGCCCTAGATCTGGTAAGAGGGAGGCAGGAGTATCAGCGAGAGGACCTGGAAGATGCTGTACTGTGACTTTGAAGCCTGAGGTAGAGGCCAGGAGCCACGCGATGCAGGTGGCCTCTAGGACTGGAAAACGCGAGGACATGGATCCTCCCCTAGAGCCTCCAGCAAAGATGCAGTCCTGCAACCCCTGATTTTAGCCCAGGAGACCCCTCTGAACTTCTGACCTCCAGAACCATAAGATGGTAAATCTGTGTGGTGTTAAGCCACTAAATGTGTGGGGTTTATTCCAGTAGCAATAGGAAATCAATGCTGAGCTAAATCACCTTAATAATAAGGGCTGTAAACTCAACCGCCGGTAATGGTCAAACGACTAATGAGTTAAAGTGTGTTGGGTTAACTCCAAGCTAGTTAAGTGATGCAAAGAGAGGAGGAAAAGTGGAGAGGTCTGTGGCACATGCCCACCTGTGTGCCAAGCAGGAGCCGACAGGTGAGGGTGCTGCGGGCATTTCTGGTGTTTCAAGAATCTGGAAATCTGGATTTTTAAAACTGTGAGTCTCCCTCCTTTCATATCCTGGCAACGAATTCAAACATCGGCAACTATCAGGTGTGTAAAAAATAATACAAATCCAGGGGATCCGAAAGGTCTCCGCCTGGGGAGTATTTTGCTCGAATTGTGTGATAATTTGTCCTCAATATGCTTCTAATTTTGTTGTGATGATCTGTCCCAAGATTCTTTGTGAGCGTATACATGTGTGTTGGTCTCCCCAAAGTGGACTGTCCTCTGTTCGTGGGAATCACCAGGGTTTTCTCTGGCAATAGAGAAAAGGAAGGCTGTGTTCGTGTGTGTACACACCGAGCATGCAAGTCTTGGCCTTGCCTAGCCAGTGCGTGGCCTCCACTTGCTGGGAAGTGGACTAAGCCATCGGGTCACTGTGCTATCCCCAGATCTCGGAGATGGAGAGAGATTAAAGGGCCATGGGACCACACCATCCAGAGCTGGTTCCACACAACCCAGCAGGAGAGCCCAGGGTTTTAATGATCTTGTACTTCTTCATTTTCTCCTTTGTCCCTTGGTCTGGCCCCTCAGGGTCCTGTTGTCCTTTTCTTTCCTTCCTCCTCTCCCCTGTCTTTTTCTTTCCCTCATTACGTCTGCGAGCCCACCTTCATTCTCTCATTATTAGAGTTGTCCCTACATTCAACAGCCCTTGCTTTTATTTCACCCAGAACCTTAATCCCTGTTCAGGAGGATTCCACAGTAACTACAGCTTACCTTTCCTTGTGAGGAGTAGAAATCTATTGAAGATTTATTGCAGAAAATTTCTACTTTATTAAGCTGACAGGTTTTCCTTAAAGGCACACTACCCTGTGAAACTCTAAATTTGATTTAAAGGTCAAAGGAAAAGTCTGGCATCTACAATCTGCCTTTGAATTGTTTTTGTAACACTAAATAGAGCTTACAAGGAGAGGAAATTGCAATTGGGCAGCGGAAGGCATGCCAATCACAGCTTCCCTCAATAAACCCTTTGCCTTTAACCAAGATAGAAGATGGAAAAAAAAAAAAAAAACTACTGAGATTAACATGATCACGTAGAATATATGAAATTTCAGGTTCAATTAGGTGTGTCAATTGGATGAGCCACTTTGTGGGAAAAGATGGAAACACTATAACTCTTAAGGTTGCAGCAAAAAGCCTTAATTACGGGCATCAACTGTAAAGATATTCTCATTTGCATAAATAAAATAGTGACATTATAAAAGGGTGCATACATTTTGAATAAACTCAATTTTTGCTTGTTCCCAGAGATATAATAGTGTACTTCGGTTGGTGAAAGTCCTGAGGAGTCTCCTATTTCTACACAGCTACTATTAACACAACTAAAAAATAAATCACCTTCTCAATTCAAATCATTTTGTGCACAATCAAGCTATACTTTTCAGCAGTAGGGCAGGTCATGAAAATTTCAAATTTTCTGTATTTGCTTCCTAAATTATGCAAATGCAATGGTGTGTGTGGGACAGAAAACAAGCAAACAGCCCACAAATCTCAGCTGTCAACATCACAGTTGTCAGGAGTCAGGAATAAACCTACAATATTACTATGAACCCTTCCAGCACCACTCAGTGGTGGTACACCACCATCTTGACTTGACCCAGTACCTCTTTCTGCTAAAGGGCGGCCTTTCAAGGTCACCTTGAGGTAGAAATGCAATCAGGTCCCAGTGGGAGTGACCTTCAGTGCCAGCTGTGCAGACAACACACAGCGTCAACATCTGACTTCAGCCAGTTCCAATCTTCTGCCCCAAATCAGTCCTTGTCAAAAGAGTGAAGAAGTGAGTCATCGATGGTAGGACCCTGAGGGTCATGCTCGCCTGGTGGTGGCACCATCTTGGCCTCCTCCTAGAGTGGAAGTCTCCACTCTTCATGAGGACTTCCGTAGACTTCCAGTATGGTTATTGACACCCTCGGTGGCTTGTTGTGTGGTTCATTGTTTTTACAATATTTATTTCACTTTTGTAGCAACACATGCCCATTGGTGAAGCTTTGGGACATTCATACCAACCTAAGGAGGAATGGAAACACAGCCACAATCTTGCATACTCATAACTGTGAGTATCACGTCCTGCTTCCTCCAGCTTGACATCCTGTGTGTCTGTGTGCAGTGTTACAACAACTGGGAGCATAGGACACACTCAATTTCATATTCTCCCTCTTTTCCTTTACAGCCTGTTCTGAGCATTTTACATACTATTAAGATTACTTGAAAAATGGCTTTATAATAGCCAGATAATTTTCCATCATAAGGAGGAAGCATATTTTGTCTATTTGTGTTGGCCATGAAGTTTGTCCCTAATTTCTCACCCTCTGAAATTGACCCGTGGTAAATGCCATTGTAACTAAGTCAGTGTCCATCTCTGATTTTTTCCGGGTCTTCTCTTGGAAGTATAATGCTGGCTGCAGAGGACACACAGAGGACCATGAGGGGATCGCCAGCCCATTCTGGGAGGCGTGGCAACAGGCACCCTGGGGGTGACTTTCAGCACCTCTTTCCCTTTTTGATGTGGGCGGTGCTGCACGGTTAGAAGCACTGGTCCTGGCAGGATCTGAATCAGTGTCGCCAGAGCCGGCTTCCTCCTCCTCTTCCTCTCGTGAAGGCTCCAGCCACAGCTTCTGAGCTTGCTGACAAGATGCATTTGGATTCTTGCTGTGTCCTCAGCAGCAAGAAGAAAAGACTCTAGAATTTCTTTTTTTAAAATTAATTAATTTATTTTTTAAATTTATTTTGATTTATTGTATGCAAATGGAGTACAACTCTCGTGTCTCTGGTTGTATCCAAAGTAGAGTCACACCATTTGCATAATCATACATGTACATAGGGTAGTGATGTTTGTCTCATTCTGTTATTTTTCCTTCCCTCCACACCCGTTGCCACCCCTCTTTTTCCTCCATGCAATCCACCCTTCCTCCATCCTCGCCTCCCTCCCACCATATGTGTGCACGCATGCGCACAGGCTCCTCCTAGGTAGGCAGTCAATTAAAGCAAAGCCAATTAAAGCAAGTTTGCATGTGTTTTTTGTTTGTTTTGTTTTTTTTTTGGCGGTGCCGGGGATTGAACCCAGAGCCTTGTGCTTGCGAGGCAGACGCTCTACCAACGAAGCTATATCCCCAGCCCAAGTTTGCATGTTTTATAACAGGATGTCCATGAAATATGATCACTTCTGTACATTTTTTTGAAGGGAAGGATGCAATAAATGGGAAGTTCCAGAGTGGAGTCCAGAAGTCCAATTGGAATTTTTAAGCAATTAACAAAATTATTCTGAGTATGTCTAAACAACACATTGAGTCTATTTAAATATTTAAGGAATAATTAATATTGCAAACAGTAGAAATAAATAATAAGGCCAACTCACCAAAACATGCAATAATTTCTATTGCTTCCCTTAATTTTCATTAAAAGAAACCACACACAAAGCAGGTATTATCCCCATTTTATGAAGGAGGTAAAGAAAGTAGGAACATTTAAATAGTTTCCCCAAGAATTTACCCAGGTAGCAAAGAACTCATCTGGAATTAGGAACCATGAGCAAATGGATCCCAGATCTGGCCTCTACAACAGTGCTTGGAGACAGTGTTCCATCACACTACTTTACTGTAATTTTAAAAGTCAAGATCTAGGTAAACCATGATTCTCAGATAAAATGAACATGTATCAGAAAATTGAATGGATGAGGAAACCAGGTGGACCTTACAGTCTGTACAAAGGAAAAGTCTAAAAAACACAAGCTTATAAGGAACAAAGGAATGTGGGAATGGATGTGTAACTGGAGGCAAGACCAGCTTCCTTCAGGAGGGGGAAAGGAGTGGATGGAACATCTACTGGACAGGACAGAATCTGAATATCTTTAGACAAGAGTCATTCTATTTTGCTGTCAGTTTTCTAACTTTCGAGTGGTGAAATAACTCCCATAGAATAGATCACCCTCTGTCTAGGTAGCACATTGGCTTCCATTGAAGCATGAATTGTCTTGTGCACTCTTAGAACACAACAGGACATACTCTTGACTCAGAGGAAGAGATCCTGTCCTTCAGGTTCCTCTAACTCAGTGTGCCCGGGTACGTGACATAAGAGGGATTCACATGCGCTATCTACACCTTTGTTGGTGGAGACTTGTCCAGGTTGATGCTGGGCGTTGATTCCACCAAAGCCATTTTGGAAGGAGGAAAGAAGGAAGGTTTTTTATTAATTCTCTGACTTTAAGCCACAAATTTTCTTGCTTTACGAAGTCACAAGATAATTTTTCTAAACGCCAGGGTTGCAAATTCAAGCTGGGAATGAAATTCCAGCTGTGTTTTTTCTGCTTCTTCCAGTCCATCATTGCTAGTAATAAAGAGCCCGCAAATTTGTCAGCCGAGTTCTGACAGTAAAATCTTTATCACTGGTGACGATGTAAGATGCAAAAAGGAGCACAGTTTGAGTTTTAGATCCCAGGTTGAACATAGAAAGCTGATGTTTAGGGAAAAAATAATCTTACACCAAACAAATTTGATCGTGAAAGCAAGACAAACATGAAACCCAGCAAGACCAACTTTAGAGTCAAGGAACCAACCCCAGCCACTCCTAATTGTGAATCAGAAGGTGAAGAAATTTAATGTTGGGTTTAACTAGCCAAACAGAAAGAACTGGAAAAAACAGAAAATTAATTTAAAGCAACAACCAGTGATACAAGTCAGATCCAGTGTACGGCTGCAGGGGAAAATTGATAAAGCAATTTCTCAGAAAATCTATAAAGTGCTACAAAATTGCCTTGTGATAAGAATTGCAGAAGAAACAAACATTTAGCCTGTTGAGAGTTGGAGGGCTGTTTAATTAAAATTAAGCAGATCCAAAGGGTAAGTTAATTACCACAGGTCGTGATCAGGAGGCATTAATAAAAAAGCAAGAGCTAAATTGGGCCACCAAATAATACAGTTCTAGAGCAGATAAGAGGGGGACGTGCACTTTGCCTGTACCCTCTCCACGCAGAGCCAGATGGATGTTGGCTGTACCTTTGTCATACTGTGTTTACAGTAGCTCAAGAGATGGGAGGTGCCCTTGCATGGGGCAACTTTCAAACCCGTGTAGCAGGGTGCCCCGCTTACTGGAGAGGAGGCCCTGTCCTCAGTCTGAAGGAGGCCCTGTCCTCAGTCTGACTCCAGTCATCACACTTTGAAAGTGCATATCCTACTCGTCTATCCCAGTGCTGCAACTGTCCTGAGCTAGCCACAGCTGGGGGATTGACTGGCAGCTGTCAGAGACACAGCTTTATAAAATAAAAACATGAAAAATTAAGAATAATTTCAAGTTGGCAGCAGCAAAGTATTAAACCAAGCTTAGGGACCTTCTGAGCAAGAGTCCCTGCTTGACTTGTGAGTCACACGGCCTTGAGATCCCGTGGGAGCTCGTAACATCCAAGTGAGAATGTGGAAGCCATAAATCAATCACAGTGCATGCCTTGAGGGTTAGAATCCAGCAAAATAAACAAGAAATTCCTGACATTTGGAGAACATTAAATACCAGAATGGACCAGGCTCTTCAACTGTCACACCCTCTTTGGCTGCAGATAAGAAATGCAGAGATTTAATGAATTGAACAAAGTCATGTGGCCTATGAGTAATCAAGTCAAATCTCAGGACCAAGTCTCTGGCATGAGTGCCAAAGCCAGCGCTCTTGGCTCCAGGGAAGAGTTGAAGTGGAGATCTGGGCAGCCTATGGGTCAAGGCAGCCAAATAGGAGAAGCTGAATTCTAGTTTCATTGGTGTTGAGCTTCAGCTGGGGAAGCTGAGTGAGTTCTAGAGAACAACATGCTACCTATAGTTAACAGCACGGTGTGTGCACTTCACACTAAAGAGGCTGGTGCTCTTAACAGCAAAACCAAAACAAAGGACACGCGAAACTTTGGGAGGCGCTGGCTGTGTCTGTTACCTTGATTAATTGCACTAAGGGATTGTATGTGTCCAAACTCATCCATTGCACACACTGCCGTGGGACATGCTCCGTATGTTCATTGGGACCAGTAGGCTGCTGTAAGTTCAACTCAGAAACTTTTAACAAAGGAGGAATTCTGTGATGGAACAGTATTTACTGTTTATCCGCAGTTGTTCTTTTCTATTATTATTACCATGATTTTACTGAGAATGTCAAGTGTGAGGTCAGGGGTTATGTTGGCTTTGGTCGTTTTGAAACATGCTGCTTCTGATGATGCTTAAATGTTTGTTGAAGACTGACAGTGTCTGAAGTCCAGGCCTGTCCGCAGCGAGGGAGGTGGAAAGGTGGAGCACAAGTGGAGCCCAACAATCCAGACTCACTCACGGTGATATCAAGATTGGTGCCTTCTGAAGAATCACCCCTCGCGTCACTGGAGCAAGTGATCTTGTTCCTTGAAAACATCTGTCCAGTGTAAGACCTCAGCCCTCTTGTGGGGACCTAGGCATGGGCATAAGCAGATTGTAGATAGTGGCAGTTGGAACCCTTGTTGCTGATCACTCATTGCTTCTCCTTGTGGGCGAATTCCTCTGCAGTCTAGGAATATCCACCTGGTTCTTGGACCCTCCCGGTCAGGGAAAGTCATGGGAGACCTGTCCTCCTGGGCTCACAAGCATAAGCAGGGAGTTGCAAGGACAAAAGGCCAATGAGCTGATTTGTTGTGTTGAGCACCCCTGATACAGCGACCGATGCACTCCTGTCCCTGAAGCTCTGGCTGTTTCAGGATTCTACCCTCTCTGAGGTTGATTCCTTCCACTTTTTGAGCCACACACACACACACACATACACACACACACACACACAGACATATGTATGTATGTATGTATGGATTTTTTTTTTTTTTGACATAGGGTCTTTCTAAGTTGCCCAGGCTGACCTTGAACTGGCCATCCTCCTGCTCCAGCCTCCTGAGTAGCTGGGATTGCAGGCACACACCATCATGCCTGGCTTCATTATACATCTTTTTCTTCATTTTTCTGTTTGTTTAGCTTGTCCAGAATTATCTTGAGTTGTTTGCAACCAAAGGCTCCAATTAATACTCATGACAATGATTTAAATAATTACAGGACTTTGGTTCTGAATGTTTGATCTCTCTATGCCTGAAAGCCAGCGCGGGTGTCCAGAAAGGGTTGGGTGGAAAGATAGAGAGAGAGGGAAGGACCAGTAAGGTAACCGAGGAGGGAATGGGCAGGAAGGAGAGGAGGGTTGGGATCAGACACCACGTGCCCCATTCAGAGGTCAGCAAGACCACGCTGTTTTCTTTCATTAAGTAGTGTCAACTCTCCTTTATTTGTGGCTCCATTGGTTTTCTCTTTCATTACGTAGCCATGGGTACAGATTTTGGTGAAGTGGTCCAGGGGCTCATTGAGTTGACTTTCAGAACCGTCTTTTCAGCATTTGCCTCAGCCTGGCACCAGGGGTGCTCCCAGTCCTCAGCAAGGCGCCTCCAGGCTTCTGACACGCTTTAGGTAAATGTGTGTTGACATGGCGAGGATGAGATGGATATGTAAACAGTTGCAGGACATGGCCCTGACATTGTTCCTGGAAGAAGGCTGCCTTTGAGGTGGTGATTCCACAGTAGCATGGCCTTGGGCTCTCAGATGGTCCTGTCCCTGCCTCCTGGTGATCCTTAGCTTGCCTCCTCCCAGGAAGAATGAGAGGCTGGTGACATGCTTCAAGTCAACAGAATGTGGTGAGGCCAAGGCCATGTCCAGGGCAGTGTCATGAGTGTATGACATGGGGCGGCAGTGGTGGCCATCCTTCCCGGGCCCATGCTTGGTGGCTTTGAGGAGGTCAGTGGTCCTTTTGAGCCCCTAAGCAGAGCACCCTGAGCTCTGCACAGAATCCTGATCCCCAAGATTGTGAGATGATAAATCAGTGTTGCTTTAAGCCACCAAGTTTCTGGTAATGCTGTTATTTAGTAGCAGATAATTAAGGTAGGTGGCTTGTGTCGTACATGAGAGCCGGGATTTGGAAACCCACCAGAATTGATAGCACCCCCCTTTGCCCTTCCATGCTTGAGTCCCCAGAGTGAGATGAGCTAAGCCTGAGCTTTCCTGTTGGAGTAAAGCAGGGTGTACCATCTTGGCCCTGCTGACGTTTGGGGTTGGCAGGTTGTCCTTCATGTTGTGATATGAGTAGCAGCATGCCTGGCCTTTACCCACTAAAGCACCCCTCTACCCTATTTTGTGGCATCCAAAAATGTCTCTAGTTCCTGTCCAATGTCCCTTAAGGGGTGGGAATGAGTAAAATTGCCCCCAGAGAATCATTGGTATGGAGATTGGTGCAGATGTTAAGAGTAATAATACACATGGTCTCATGGGAAGCTTTAGATGAATGGGTTAGGCAAAGACTTGGAACCCTTGTGACACCAAAAATGTCTCTAGACACTGTCTATTCCTAATAATGAGAACCTAAAGAAAGGTGGATGTCATGAGACAGGGACACTTCTATCCTCTTGGTTGGAGCTGTTGGTAGAACAGGAATTGACCAGCACCAAGTCTTCCATGAAGGGGCAATGTCACTTGCCATGAAAGGGGCTATGGGTTGGAGGTGTGGTGTCCCCAGAGCTCCTGCATTAATGTAGGACTGTTTCAAGGTGAGCTGATTGGACTGTGAGAGCTGTAACCTAGCCAGTCCATCCTAGTGTGAAAGGACTGACCGGGTGGTAACTGTGGGGCGGTGGGGCAGAGCTGAAGGAGATGGGTCACTGGGGGTGTGCTTGGAAGGAGGGGGGCTTCTTGACTGTGGCCCCTTCTGTCTGAATCCTGCTTCCTTGTTGCCACAAGGGGAACAGTGTCCCCCTCTGGACACTTTCCCATGATGTGCTCCCTCACCTTGGGTGCAGAGCAATGGAGTCAGCCATCTATGGAGAGACCTTGGAAATTCTGAGTTCCAAATAAACATTTCCTCCTCTAAGTTTTTTTTTTTTTGATGGGTATTTTGGTCATAGCAACACCAAATCTGACTAAAACAAGATGAGACAAGACATTAGCTCCAGAGAGAGAGAGGGAGAGAGAGGGAGAAAGGTTGGCCCAGTGGTGGGTGTTGGGAGATCAGGGCTCCCCAGGGCTCCTTTTGATAGGCAGTAATCCTGCCTGGAGGTCTGGGGATGGGGCCACAGGGACACTTGGACTGCACCGGTCCTACCATCACCATTTCTGTTTGTCCTCATCAGGACCACAGGTAAGGACAGGCACTCACTAGAAGCCCTTCTTTCTCAAGTCCAGACCTTTAAATTTCTTCCCAGTTGAAAGCAGAAGTGTTCTAGTTTATATAAAAGTGAGTGGACGAGCACCTTGGGCCTCTTGGTAATTAGTTTACACTGGAGCATCGCTGGCCAAAAATAATCTAAAGATAATCTCCACCTCTTTATTAAGCTTGGCTCCAGTTATTGGACATAGTTGAAGCCAGCCTAAAGGATGCAAAGTTCCCTGAAGGAAGAACACAGAGAGCAGAGAAGGGTCCCTGACTAATCAGTCACGAAACAGCTCAGCAAGCGCCTCTCCTATCGATTTCCTTTACTTTCTCCTTTTCCTTATCCTCTGTCCTCATTTCTAACCCTTCCCTCTTCATCCTGCACAAGACTTGGCCCTGAAATGAGGGTCCAGAGCCCACACAGTCTATAGAGTTGGTTGCTGAGGTGGCCAAGGCAACAGGCCCTGGTGGCTCTCTCTTTGCAATGGCGCCTCCAGGAGAGGGAAAAGGAGCAGAGGACAGCTGCCCACGTGTGGGGAGCGTCTACCCCTGCCTCTCAGCTCTGTCCCTCATGCCCATGTTTGAGGTAACAATGAAACTGTTTATGAACATCTATATAGTGGCATGCAATGGCTTAAGGACTCTACTTGTCAATTTTGACTCAATCTTCATGTAACAATGCCCTGAAGTTAGTATTATCCAATTTTACTTATTTATTGGTGATTAATTGTTTTATTTTAATAAATTTTAAATATTTTTGAAATGGATCATCATCGTGCGTGTTGATGGGGTACAGTGTGATATTTCAACACGTTATACAGTGTGTCATGGTCAAGTCGGGGCAATTAGAATTACCTTTTCTTTAAATATTTGTTAATATTTTCAGTTCAGAAGCTTCCAAGTCTTACTTCTAGTTCTTTGTTAAGTACATGATAAATTTTTGTAAACTGCAATCACCCCACAGGGCTGTGGAACATTAGAACCATTCCTCCCACCTAGCTAGATTTTGGTACTTAGTATCCAACCTCTGTTGGCCCCACACCCCATCCTTTCTATTATCTAGTGACCATCACTCCCCTCTTTACTCCTATGAAATCAAGCTTCTGGTTTCCATGTGTATATATGAGTAAGAACACGTGGTACTTGTCTTTCTGTGCCCGACTTGCTTCATTTAGTAATATTCTTCATTTCCACCCAAATTGCTGCTAATGACAGGATTTCATTCCTTTCTCTGTCTGAATAATATTTCATTGAGTTTTCTTTATCCATTTGTCCATCAGTGGGTACCTGGATTGATTCTGCATCTTGACTATTGTAAACAGTGCCACCGTAAGTGCTGGGAATAGTGCTGTGGGCATATATCTTTATTTGATAACTTCGTTTTCTTTGGGCATCAACCCAGAATTGTGAAATATGGCATGGACCAATTTTAAAGATGGAGGCGAGGTAGCTTACCAGGATTTCTCAGGCAGCCTGATCCCAATGTAACTAACTGATCTCTACATTAACCCTCCCATCTGATTGACAGCGCCATGTAAACCTAGAAGCTTTTAGCTATTTTTACAACTAACTCAAGAATTACAAGTGGCATGTGCGTGTGTGTGTGTGTGTGCGCGCGCGTGCACACATGCCTGTTCCCGAGGACTGCAGGATGATTGCCTAGGTAAGGCCTGACTCCCTTTACTTTGGGGTACAACTTCATCCCAAACAGAATTGCCCACTACATTTTTGCATACTATAGGGGTAGATGTTGAAATTTGTTGCCAGTAATAAAATACTGCAATTACATATACTGTGAGATAAGCCACAAGCCAGGAGATAAACATTCCTGTTCAGATATTGACTGAAGGTGCAACTGCTCAGAGCAAGCTTCTATTCCAGCCCCATCTAATTAAGCCCAGAATGTGTGCGAAATCACGAACGCAGAGTTTTGCAAAGAACATTATCAGACTCTGGTTGGAGCTACACTCTGCAGCTTGTGCCACCCAAAGACAATTCCGTGATATTTGTATTGTTAAATGTGATCTGCGGCAGCATCTGCAAAGCGAGGCAATAAATAGCTCATGTCTTTTGCTGGAGGCAGCAAGCGCCACTTTCCATGGGTAGTAAAATCACCAAAGTCGCAGGTACATCAGGAAGCAGCGGTGGTGTCAGATGGAAGGGATTCAAACCTGAGTGAGCAATTAGCATCAAACTTGTCTGAGGACAGATGACATATGCACGTCTACTTTCTTCTGAAGAGACAGATTTTTTTCCACCTCTGAAGATATCTCTTAATCAGGACTTCTTCACTGTTTGAAGGGCACCAAGTCCTCTGGGATTCTCATGGAATGTGTGAACCCCTACCCAAAAACATGTGCATGAGCAGGACTTCAGATGCTCTGCCTCCCCATTCTGCCCTTGTGTGCTTTCTTCTAATCATTCAAACAGGTAGCTGTGTCCTGAGCTTCTCTGCCCCCATGGAAGCCTTCATATCCAAAAGATCATAGGAGGGACAGCGTTCATGGGGTAGTGTCTTAGATTTGCCTCTTCTCTTTGCGCAGTATCTTGATCGAACTGCACAGAATGTGCAGACCACAGGGGGTCAGAGAATACTACAAAGTGCCACATTTAGGTCATTCCTCACGTAAACCACACACAGATGTCACAATGTCTCCAGAGGGTGAGTTTCTTCAGTGCCTGATGAGACCTGGTCACAAGCCTTGGGTGGCTGGCTAGTTTAGCTAAAGGGCACGGCCACGTCTCTGGAGGTCCCTCAAGACTGTTGGAGTCAAGGGATTAGCGCTGGCGAGAGGGGTCTGCCTGCTTGTGTTCCTTTTGTGGCAGATAGTGACATCTGATCTCCAATCGTTTGTCTCAGTTGGGATATTAAAGTGCCAGTTTCCTTCTACCTTTTTGTGGATATTTAAAAGTAAGAAAGCAAAGACAATTTCGGAACAAAGGGAATTTGAGCAGGGACGTTAGTGTCTTCTTTTCCAGGGCTGCAGATGTGATTCCAGGAAGGGACCCAGGGTTGCCCGCATGCTTTGCTTTGGTAATGGTCATAGTCTGCTCCTCTCATCTGCTTATTTTAAGAAAAGATAATGGGGTACGGCACCCACAAAGGGGGTGGAGCCTAGGAAGGGGGTTTCCAGGGAATCCCTCATCAAGGAGGAAGAGCTGGAGAGAGCTGCAGGATGGAGTGACTTCTCTGCAAGAAGTAAGGATGTGAGAGATTTTCAGCAGGTGCTGTGTGCACACACGTGCATGCACACGCACACACACACAGAACACACATGGAGGGAGAGAATGTTCCTAAGATGCTCTGGGCTGCATCCCACAGCTCAGGTGATGGCTTATTCATGCACACAAACATTCCTGGGTCCCTAGTCTCCACAGCCACAATTTGCACTAGATACTGAACTACTCATAATTTTCAGAATCCATCCGGCTAGTTTAGGCTTCGTGCATGTAGTTCTGTCTGTCTAAAGGGCTTGCTCCCAAACCCCAGTCCCAACTCCTTCTTTATCCAGTAATTCCTCCATTCTTCAAAACTCAGCCCAGGGAGAACACTTTCTTGAAGAATCTCATCTCTCTGTGAAGCCAGTGCAATCCGGGAAGGCCTCTTCCATCATCCTATGGTCCACGCACTGAGGTTTCATCTGTGCTGTAATAATTACTTTAATTGTTTCCCCCTCCTCTGAATCCCCTGTTTCTAGAGGGTAGGGGTCATATTTTATTCACTTGCTGTGCATAGTATCTTTCTTAATATATGCATACATATGGTGAGGGAATGGATGACTGAAGAAAATCAGGATGGCGGAAACTGGATGAGGAGTTTGAATAAAGTGGAGCGGAGCAGTGAGAACTGGCGATTACCTTCTAGTAAAAACCCCTGATTGCATTAACAAAGGCAGGGGAAATAGAAATGGGGAGCAGGAGCTTGCATTTGGCCTCACCTCCAATTGTTACAGAACTGCCAGAAGTTAGCAAGGGGCAGGACGCATGCGGTTAGGGGTGGAGGATCTCGAACCAAAGAGCCAAGCCTTCAAATCTGAGCCCCAACACCTGCTACCCATGTGCCCATGAGCCAGTTATCAAACCCTTTTCAACTTATCTTTCCTTATCTGTTGAAAGAGCAAGAAGTTCACCTCTTAAGTAGAATGACTGCTTGTACAATACTCATTTGGGTACCTGCACACAGCAAGTGATCAGTAAATGTTAGCAGTACACAGGTGGAAGGTAGGCTGCCGTGCCCATGGGGAGCTCAGGACCAAGTTCTGTTTGGAAGTGTTGCATGTACTTGTGAATTTTCTCCAAGCTGGGGTTCTAGGACAATACTAGAATCTCAGTCCATGGTGAGAAACTGCCATTCTATGTTCTGCTTAATGTTAATTTTATGGTTTCCGTTTTGAATAAATGCAGGCAATTTTTATTCATTAGCATTTATGAGCATTGTCCACAGTTCTAATGTTTCATGAACATCAAAGCATTTAATGTCTACAAATGCCAATTTTACACACACAGACACAAAGCTTTGGTGGTAATTATCACTGGCAGTGTTTTCTACTTATTATGAATTTCCTACCAGCAAGAGTGATCAAACTTGTTTTAAAAAAGCATGCTGAGGGCTGGGGATACAGCTCAGTTGATAGAGTGCCTGCCTTGCAAGCACAAGGCCCTGGGTTCAATCCCCAGCACCGCAAAAAAAAAAAAAAAAAAAGGCATGCTGAAAATATCTCCTATGATTTCCCTTCTAAAATTTAGAACCAGAGTCAGGCTTCTGAATCCTTGTTTACTTGCTCTCTGCATATCATAGGTAGTCCAGAGCATACCTGTTAATTTACTTCTCCAGCTGAAAAAAATCAATATTAAAAAACTGGATTACAGCAATGGTCACATAATCCTTGCAGGGCACTGGGAGGGGATTCATCCAGGAGTAACTGTTTGGGGTTTAGGAACTCACTCCTCAGCCCACGGTCCTTGCTATCGTTCAACTCTAGTGGCTATTTTGGAAGGTCAGAGAGAGGCCTGATACAGTCCAAAAATGATGGTATAGAAATGAATTCTTGATGAACTCCAAAGGCAGAGACTGTCAGAATCTCTAAATTCTTAACTTGGCATGTCTTCAAAAGCTGTCTGACCTCAGCTGCTTTAATACACACTATGGTCATGAAGATTAGGACAGGAAGTAGGACGTGGTCATGTGGGGTCTATGAATGTTCAAGAGAGTTTTTAAAATTGTTTTTATTTGTTCTTTTTAGATATACCTGACAGTAGGGTGTATTTTGACATATACACACATGGAGTATAACTTATTCTAATTAGGACCCCATTCTTGCAGTTGTGCATGAGGTGGACTCCTTGTATGTTTTGGGTGCTCAGGCACATTTTCTGGGGTGAAGATGTATTATTCTCATCATGTTTTCAAAGGGACTGAATACAGACATCATCAGTAATTAGCCCCATGTCTCATCCTGAGTTCCCTCCCACATCCAAGGGTCTATATTCTATCATCCCTTCAAATCACAATCTTGGATCAAAATATCATGGAATCTTTGCAACAAAAGCCATTATCTAACGATACAAAGATAGATCAGAATTTTTGTTAGCATAGGATAGTTAGTATAGTATCCTGCTTCCAATTCTTTTCAGTTTCTCATCTTTTCTGAGATTAGGAAAATGGCTGGGTATAAGAGTCAAGGTTCAATCCATCTAGAACAGTGTGTCTTAAACTTTTTATAAGAATCATTATGGAATATTAGTAGTTGCATCTTGGAAAATTGATTCTAAGATCAAATACATTTTGAAAAAATAATGCACTGTATCTCTTTCTTGGGGATTCACAGAGCTCTTGGACAATAGGAAACACTAAGCAATTCTGCACTTAAAAATCCTTTAAAAATTTTTAAAAATGCAGTGTTTTCCAAATTCCTTGATTACAGAACTCCTTATCCAAAGAGCACCTGTTCACATCTTCAGCGGTAATTCTTCTGAGGAATGCTCTGTTAGATGTGCGACCTCATCAATCTCAGCTTTACTTCTTGAATGCACATAGTTGGACTTTTCTGGGCCCTTCCTTAACAAAGCACATGCATTTTGGTTACCATTTCAGGGCATTATAAGAAGATTTATGTGCATGAAAGAAAAGTGACCCTAGTTTTTTAATGGACAGAGGGGAAGTATAGGAAGGATGAGTTAGATATTGTGATGGATAAATGCAGGAAAGTCAGGGTGATGAAGAATGTGTGGAGAGCTTTAGATATTGGTGAGTAGGGCTTCATTATGCATTTAATCATGTATTCAAGAATAATTTTGAAAATATCCAAAGTAACAGCTATCATGAGAGTACCTGATAATCTAAAGGAGACTAGGAGATAATGTCTAAACTTAAGGTCCTCAAAACCAAATAATATTGGGAGGAAAGTATTCGCTAACCACAAAACAGGGTAATGCATTCTATGGTGCATGTCAATACTGCTGATATTAAAAAACAAAACAAAACAAAAAGAAGCCAAATACTTTGGCAACTCTCAGAAAAATCTTCAAGAGGGAGATGATGTTTGAATTGGCTCTAATCCTCACAGATGACTGAATTAAGTCTGGGCTCTCGCAGGGAGGCTCAGATGAGTGTGGGGAGAATGCCGGAAGAGGTCATGCTGCTTAACCAACTGGGAATTGGACCAGTGCAGATTTGGGGTGCGCTGGCTGCAACGATCAAAACCCTGACCCCAGCAGTTAAACTACAAGCACATGTGTCACCTCACCTAAGGGTGGCTGGAGGGTTACTCTAAGTCATTTCCTGTCATGGCTTCACGAGCCTTCATCCATTCTGGATTTATTTTCACGCTCTCAGCAAGATGGCTGCAGAAGTTGCAGACTTTGGAGAAATAGTGGCTAACAGAGTTTTCCCCCAAGGGTCCTTTTTAGGAAGAAGAAGACCCTTCACAGAAGTCTCTCAAGGAGGCCACTTTATTTCTCATTGCCCAGAAATGAGTCACAGGACAACTCCTAAGCCAATCCTCAGCAAGGGGTCTTTGAATCAATCAAACCCATTTGGGAGGCTGAGGGTGACGTCGACTTCCTCCAACGCACATGGCTGCACTGAGAGGAGGTGGCCACCTGAGTAACGGCAGGAGCCACTGAGGAAGGGGCAAGGGGCAGGGAGACACTCAGGAGGGGACTCAGAGCGCCCCCTCCAGGAGGGCTGTAAAAGGACCATGCCACCTGCATGCTGCTGTATTAGCAGGAGGTAGTGTGCTTTCCCCATCTCCATGGCAACACTGGCATCTAGGCATGGGTAGTTGCCTGCCATGCATCTCCTGCTCTTAGCTGCACTCTAATCCAGAAGAGCCTGCGTCATGGTAATGTGAATCCCCACACTTCACGTCACCATCACAACACACTTTTACCTGGAGGGTATTTTGGAATCAATGCAACCAACCTCACCCTTGAGACTCATTCTCTACTTCATGTCTAACATGGGCTTTTCTAAGAACATGCACTCTATCATTGGCCCTGCTCAAAGTCTCAGGCTCCGCAAAGTTGTTAGTTTTGTAGACAAATGAACAGTTGATGATCATATGACAGTGATCGTCATTTCATCTTAATGACAGACCTCCAGAGATGATGACCCAATTCAAATAGAGTTTCCGTGCCTCCGTTGTATGTAGACAGAGAATAAAGCCCAACCACATCAATCTTTTGGTTTTCATATTGATTAACATTAATTGCTTCAAACTCTGATGCCGGCAATATCTTACTGATTTATGGTTTATGAAAGTTATTGACATATGTGGTGATGCAATAAGAAATCCTTTGTAGGCATGATTGCGATAGATTGCTATAGGGATTATCTAATTATTGAGTAAGCACTAGTGATGAACTCGGGTAATGAAAGTTCCGTCTGCTCACTGGGGAGCTGGGGACTGGAATAATGACTGGCACTCACAGTGTGAACGGCTTTTCTTTTTCTTCTTCCTTGAACAGAATTTATCCCCAGTGTTCTTTCAGAAGCAAAGAACGGGTGTGTTGAACAACTTTTCCACTCATTCACATCAGCTTTTTTTCTTCTAATGATTGGTAAATTTGAATTTTTAATTGAATTCTTTGTTTCCCTTTCCTTATTTTCAAAACCAAAAATTCACTTTGAAACATGTGACAACAGAAATGGCAAGAGTCTCAGTTTAAAGGCACAATACCTTTAACCCTCTTGCACGAGTAGCTTGTATTTTTGGAATGCTACGTGTGTGCCATCAATAGGACCAGAGGGCCGGGCGCGGTGGTGCACACCTGTAATCCCAGCACTTGGGAGGCTGGGGCAGGAGGATCATGAGTTCAAAGTCAGCCTCAGCAACTTTGTGAGGCCCTAAGCAACTCAGTGAGACCCTGTCTCTAAATAAAATACAAAATAGGGCTGGGGATGTGGCTCAGTGATCTAGTGCCCCTGGGTTCAATCCCCAGAATCCTCCCCCAAACAAACAAACAAAAACAGGACTAGAGGAACACGAGTACGATCTGTTGCCCATGGTGAATTTCCCATAATATTCCCCACAGTGGGCCTATCTGGTAGGGTTTCTGTCTTCCTGACTGATGCAGTTGAAGATTGTCGTTCCACTCCATCTTTTAGACACTGAGAAGGAAAGATAGAGCTGAGAAATGGATACCATGCTTGGGCCCAGGCAGCTTGACTTCAGTGTCAAGTTCCCTCATTTTTACTCTTTCCTGAATCTTAGGTTTAGAAGTCTGGATTGGGAGGGACCACAGAAAACCAGCTAATGGCCTCAATGGTGTCACAATATATCACACTCTTCCCTGAAAAACTGTAAGCTCTTTCTCTAAGTTCAGCAACAAGATGAGGAGGGCCGCCATTGGCACTTAGAGTTAACCTGCTACTGGAAGTCCTAGCCAGAGAAATTAGGCAAGAAAAATAGATAAAAGACAGTCAAATTGTAATGGAAGAAATAATGTCTCTGATTTTGGGTGGCATAATCTTATACATAAAAAACCCTAGGGCTCCCGAAAAGAAAGGAAGAAAGAAAGCAATTAGACTTAATAAACAAATTCAGTAAAGCTTTTGGATACAAAATCAACACAGAAAAATCACCGGTATTTCTATTTACTAACAATGAACAACACAGAAAGGAAATTAAGACAGCAATCTTATTTATGATAGCAACAGGTAAGAGCAATACTAACAGGCTGAGAAGATGGAAGAGTGTGCACTGGAAACCACAGAACATTGATGGGTGTTGAGCAATGAAAAGGCAGCCTGGGGTGCTTGGGAGAAGCCCAGGGAGGGCCAGCTCAGTGGTGCTGGGAAAGTGGGCTCCGGGGAGTGCAGGCCTGTTCTTATGGTACAGCTGGAGGAAACCACAAGCAACTGGGAAGGAAGGTCGCCACATGAAGGGCCTCTGGTTTAGCCAGTGCCTCTGTGGTCGTCAGAGGTGTGCCAGGAATTAGTGGGAGAGATGGACCCGCAGGCCAGAGGCCAGTCATCACTGAGGGGTGGCGCTGGCCTGTTTCTAGGAGATGGCCGCAAGGAGAGATGTCAGGGTGCATCTTTAGGTGACCACTTCAGAGAAGAAGGGGAGACGTGACCCAAGGGCTGTGGAGGGTCAGGGGGTGCTGACCTCACTCAGGCCTGGTGGGCCCAGGGAGTGTGGGCAGGGGAAGTGCACTGCAGTTAGCTCTAGTTAGAACCAGAAGAAGGGGACGGTCAGAAAGAGGACAAGTTTTGGGGGGACTTTCCTGGGGGCAGATGATGAATTCCAGTGGGGAGTTTGTGGATTGGGCAGATTAGGGGAGGAGCCTGGGGGTAAAAAGAAGGGCAGTGGGAGGTGGGGCTTCACTTGTAACCGGCTCATGAAGATCAGGACAGGGTGTCCATCACCACTGCCATTTGGGCAGGTGCCTGGTAGCTGAGGCTGAGCAGCTGCTCCTGCATGAGGCAGGTGGGGAGGTTGCAGAGGTAGAGATGAATGTTCTGAAACTGCTCCCCTGGAAAAGAACCAAACAGCATTCTAGGACAACTTGGTAGAAGCCTTCGGACATTCTTATAAACTCTCAGCAAGGACTAGATGATAAGCCTGATCAATAGCTTCAAGAAACAAAAAATTTAGTAAGTCAATTTGTTTGGAAAAGAGTAAGTTGATTTCTGCCAAATGGGCCCCAGCGAGGCTTGGTGAACCGAGTCGCTTCCTGCAGTGGCGCCTCGCAGCGGTCACCGGGTGAACCTGGAACCGGGGGCTCACTGCGCCCTAGGCCCCGCCTTTCCTTCTAAGTTGGGAATCCCGAATGGGGCCTCTCGTTGGCTCATCCTGGGCAGATGGCATCTCTGCAGCCAGAGGTGGGGTTTAGAATGGGCAATTGTCCTGGTGAGAACTCAAGTGTGATGGGAAAGGAACTTCCCTGGGGAAAGTAGGGTGGGCATGCCCTGAAGGAGGGGGAGAGACTGGACAAACAGAGCAACGTTTCCCCGTAGATTATTATTACAAATTATTATTCCTCAATTTGGCCACAAAGAAAGGGAGATTCAGAGTAAAAATCACCAGGCAGCCAGGATCAGAGACTGGCAAAAGTGCGGGAACCCACAGTCATCGGCCTTCAGCCCCGATGGGTTTCTGCCTTAGCTCTGAAAACATCTGCTAAACTCCCACTCACAGATTATCAATTTGTGTGCTCATATTTTCTCCCAAGTTCGCACAAATTCATTTTATGAATTCAGCCACACGACTCAGTGGCCCGGATCACTTATGTGTAGGTCCCCATGTCTGCTGCGGCTGATGAGTCTGGCATCGGCCCCCTGGTGCGGAGCCACAGCAGCTACCGGGACTTGGGGGTTGGAGCCTGATGATAATTAGCCAGGGCTCAGCGTCCGCACGGTGCTTGGGGAATTTTAAAACCTGGGAAAGGTCCCTGACCTCAGCGCTCAGGCTGTTCAATTTGTTCCTCCCCTGGCGGAGAAGAGACACTATCAATAGCAGGCAATTTATTTTCCCTGTTGTCTGAGTCAGATGCTATAAGGGCAGATGTCTGGGGCATGTTTTAAATAGGAAGAAATTGATGTTATTTACTTTCCTGATATCATTTAATACATGAGTGGTTGAGTTCAAGCCTCATTCCAGCTTATCATCAAGTATACTCTGCCCCCATTGCACCTAAAATCCATGTATAAATGAGGGTTCTTGTATTTATCTAGCCTTGAGCATTGCTCAGACAACAGACACTAACTTAAGATCTCTAATACCATATTTTCAAGTGTGATTCAGATAAGACAGGCTTTCCAAGTGGGCTAGGAAAACCCAAGATTACATTGAAAACAACCATTAGTGTCTGCGCGTACTGTTTTCATTTCTTGAAATGTTTCTTGCACAATATCAAGCAGCAGTTTATAGAGGCTTGTAAAAAACCCGCCCTCCGAACGAGATAAATCATTGCTCACTAACAGTGATATGCAGTGAGATTAATTTGAATCGCCTCCTCTTCTGGCTACACCGCACAACAGTCGGTATTTATCTTCTGAATGTTTCCCAATCATCCAGAAGAGATGGATTAGTCTGAATTAGTTTCACACACAGAGATGTAAAATCAGAAATATAAACCGGAGTCTAATGACCAAGGTTTGAATAACTTCATGTGCTGTGCTCTGAAGGCCACTAGATAAATACTTCCCATGTCAGGCAGAGCTGGAGTCTGGTCCCTGACGGCCGTTTGCAGGGCAGGAGGACGAGTTGTTGCCTGGGACTTGTGTCGAGTCCCTATGTCCTGGAGAAATAATAACCTGGCAATGTGAGGACCTTGCCGTGTATTCAGCAGGATTTAAGGGAGGAAGATTAAAAATTAATGCCACGATTACAGTCCTGACGACGCTCTGTGTTCTTGAAGTTTAAGAACAGTAATCTTCCATAATCGTTTTTAATGTCTTCATTCTCAGGCGGCATTGGCTTCTGCTTTGATGTGCTGGGGAGTCTGTGCTGTGGGGATGAGCGCTTCCAGCTGTGAGCACACCCTATTGCAATGGCTCAGGGTCATGGAAGAGTGTCAGATCCTCAAATCGCGAAAGAGGGTGTGTCCTGTGATCTCAGTGGTGTGCTCAACACAGATGAGCCATGTTTTAGGTGGAGGGTGGGGGAGAAGAGCTTAGGATGCTGGGAAGGTGGCCATGTCTCCTGGGAGGAAGGTTCTTTCCTGCTGTGGGTGAATCACTGCTGGTCAAGCCTTGAAAGATGCTGAAATTGCTCGAAGCAGGTATGGGAGAAGGCAGAGTGAATGTCGCAAAGAAGTGCCTGGTGGTCAGAGCCTTGGCTGAAGTCTTTCCAGTTATGTTGAGCGAAAGAATTTTTCCTGGAGTTTGGAGGGGTAACCTGGAGAATTACTGTTCACCAAATATTTGTAATTGATTAATTGCGAATAACTAAACATATCCCATGTTAGTGAGACCCATAACTTGAAAATTCATCTTTAGGGAACAATTGCTGTCAAATAAGGAAGAGAAAAAAGGATCCACGAATACTCTTCTTTAAATAAGGACCCCCCCAACACAGTTTGCACTTAAATATGATATATGCATAAGTTAGTTTCACACATACTTTCTGGACTATGTCTATTTTCTTTTTCTTTTTCTTTTTCTTTCTGGAAGTCCTGGGGGTCGATCCCAGGGTTTTGCACATGGTAGGCAAGCACTCCACCACAGAGCTACCCCTCAGCCCTTTGCTTTCTTTTTTAATAAGTGTCCCACATTCTAGCAACGTCAGGTGCTATGCAAACTGTCACGGTGTCACAGTCATGAGTCCCATTTGTCCTACATACCCCTTGCTCCATCCTGGGGCACGTGGCAGACCCTCCCTAGTTCCCTTGGGGTTAGTGGGGCTATTGACTGAGTTGCCAGCGGAGGTGACAGTGGTCATTTCTGGGGTGAATATTTAATTGCCAGGGGGAAACATTAAAGAGCTCCTTACCCTTGAGGTGTGGAGGTTGCCAGTATTTAGCTGCGAGCGACCGCCTGGCAGAGCTCCCTTCTGACCCATGCTGTCCCTGGAGCTGATACAGCCTTGGTGGTTGGGGGATTATTTTTCACTACAGCAAAAGGAGTCAGTTATATCCCATGAGTCAGTCAATACCATGAGTCAGTTATACACAAATTCTCTGTGATCTGACAGAGAAACGGGCTTGGAAAAATTTCAGAGACATTTCAGTGGAACAGCAGACTGGAAGATCATTTTCTGGAAGTCGCGTTCGATGCTCACAGCTCAGGGTGCATCCCAGGCTTCCTCACACCGAGTTCAACTCAGGGTTGTTATAAAGGGTCCTGAGAGCCACACCGTAAAGCCTGGAGGAGGAGAAAGCAGAGGGACCGACAAAAGTTCCATGTGGGTTGAACAGGGGTACACATGGCCTTTTTAGAAGGAGTAGGCAAATTAGGAAGAAAAGGAGTGGAAATTTCTAGAATGTAGTGGAGTGCAGATCAGTTTAACACAAATGTTCCTTCAGTGAGACAGGAAAGATCAAGCTACGTGTGCCGCAGCATTGGTTTCCACAAGGTACCTTGCTACGTGAAGACAACTTGCTTGAAATCCTGCTCCATGCATGTCCGACCTTTCTTTGGATTATCAGTGTAATACCTAGAATATGATTGACTTGGGATGAAGGTTTCATTTAAATTTTCTAAGGGGGCATTTCTTTTTTTTTTTTTTTTTCTTTTTTTTTTTGATGCTAGGGATTGAACTCAGGGGCACTCGGCCACTGAGCCACATCCCCAGCCCTATTTTGTATTTTATTTAGAGACAGGGTCTCACTGAGTTGCTTAGGGCCTCATTAAGTTGCTGAGGCTGGCTTTGAACTCTCGATCCTCCTGCCTCAGCCTCCCAAGTGCTGGGATTACAGGCGTGAGCCATCGTGCCCCGCTCTAAGGGGGCATTTCTAATTGTGGGAAAATGTAGTAGAATTCAGGGATGTTTAATGTAGGACCCAGAATTTCTGCTCCCAGGTGTTTGCTTGAGAGAAGAGGAAGCATATGTTTATACAAAGACTTGTCCATAAATGTTCATGGCAACGTGTAAACAATACGGGTGCCCATCAGTGGATGAAGAGACCATAAAATGTGGAACACCTGTACAGCCGAACACTGCTCCACAGTAAAACCGAAAAAAATATTGATACCTGCTACAAATATTTTTGAGAATAAACCTGAGAAATGTACACTAAGCTAAAGCAACCAGCCACCAAAGATCACATATCACAACATTGCTGTATGTGAAATGCCTAGAAGAGCAAATCTGTAAAGGCAGACTTTAGATTAGAGGCTGCTTAGGGGTAAGGGAGCAAATGCAGATTTATTTCAATGGGCATAAGGGATCTTTTTGGGTGATGGGAATGTTATAAAACTGAGTTCTAATGATGGTTACAACAGTTCTATAAACCTACTGAAATCATATTAAATCGTAACTTAAAACAGGTGGTTTTTGTAGTGTGAAGGTGACCCCTCAATGCAACGATGTAAAAATCACCCGAGTTCACCGTGGGCTCACTGTTTCTTTCAGCAACATGCAAAGACTTAATAATCCGGGACCTTGCACAGTGCCTGGCATGTAATAAGTGCTTGAATAATACATGCTGGGTGGCGTCGGGGCTGTGTGCCCCTGAAGGGCTAAGGAGCTTTGTGCGTGTGCACGGACGACTCCTGGGGCAGCTGGACTTAGCGGTCTAGCTGGGGAGGAAGGAGAGCAGGATGTCTGACTTTTCTCTTCCTGAAGTTTCTACATCTGCTCAGCCAACTGTGATCATCAATTAAAAAATCCACATGATTATAGTGAACATATGCTGGTTTAGAGCCACACAGCCTCCGTACGTCTTTGTTTGGCAGCAATATCTTAAATTAGTTTTTTTTTTTTTTTTTGATGGAGCTCCTCCCTATTCATAGTGCATTTGGTTGAAGGGGGTTGACCCCATCTCTGGTACCTGAGGTGGGAAGTGGACCAAACCAAGCCAGTCAGTAAATCCCATCCCCCTGGTCACTGTGATTGGTCTGGGTTGAATGTGCACTTTGCTAGGTCCTCGAGACTGGGTTCTGGAATTTGGTTTAAATTTTAGGGAGAAGAGACTTTCTTTCCTCTGGATTTGAACCATCGAGGATCCACCTCTTAGAGCTCTTGGCAACTATTTTTCCATCACGTTGAGCCTGAGGTTGCATTTTGCCAACTTAGTACAGCCACATAGAGAAACGAGGCCCTGTGGGCATCTCGGAGTCTCTGGAGTCAGCCTTCCTGACGTTTCCCAAGCTAATGCCCACCCTTTGCCAGGGAGCACTAGGCTTTACCTTCTGTATTTGAGGTCCCCAGGTGTTTATGTGGGAGCCTCTAGACTTTAGACTGTGTTTTGGGTCAAACGAAGCCACAGCCCTGAATGGTGGTACTTCTTACTCCCTGACAGGAAAGGGGGACTCACAGGACCCCATGGCACAGTCTTCTTGCCATTTTGAGATATGCACACCAAGCACCAGACTGGGAGGAGCTAATGAGCTCAAATCTGAAATCCCTGTTACTTGAAGCCAGAACTGGAGCAGGTCTGTTGGTTCTTCTAGGTATCAATGATCGCAATGACAGTGACCACGCATTGGTGCATACAGTGTGCCAAGTGCTTACTAGCTTCCTTTCATTTAATCACTCCTGCAAGTTTCCAAGTTGGTGCCAGTAGTGTTCCCCTCTTCCACTGGAAGAAGCTGAGGCTGACTTGCTGAGGGTAAGAATGGGCATCACCCAGTGGGTCTGGGTTCGTTCTCATCCCAGTTTTGAATGCTTAATTCTCACTGCATCTTCAAGCAAGCTTAGGAGGCAGGCGCTACGTCATCCCTACTCAGCAGATGAAGAGCCTGAGAAGTTGAGAGACTTGCTGAAGCTGCAGAGCCAGTGCCAAGCTAGCCAGCTGACAGTGTAGGTCCAGGAACTGAGCTTAGGTCCATTGGACCTTGTCACCCATGCTCAGAAACACTGGGCTGCGTTGTGGCTCAGTGGTAGAGTCCTTGCCTAATACGAGTGAGGCACTGGGTTCGATCCTCAGGACCATATAAATAAAATAGTTATTAGAAAAAGAATGCATCTGACTGGACTTTATAAAAAAGAAATACTGGGTTCTGCAGTCATAGCTTTCAAATAGTTTTTTTCTTATTTTGGAGTGACATTAGATTTATAGAAAATGTGCAAAGATAAGATAACAGAGAATTGTGACAGCTCCTCACCTAGTCTCCTCCCATGTTGTCACAGGACCACAGCACACGTGCCAAAACAAAGAAATCAACACTGGTACTAAACTCTCCCACGTATTTGGGTACCACCAGCTTCTCCTCCGTTGTCTTTCCCTGTGCCTGGGTCTCATCCAGGATATCATAGTGCATTTGGTTCTGCTGTTTTTTTTTTTTTTAGGAATTCATTTCATGTTGAACCTTTGCCTGGAATTAATAAATGCAATATTTGCTCTTGCTCTTTTTCTACTTGGAGGAAGAAAAATGAGTTGTGTTTTGTGTGTGCGCGTGTGCGTATGTGTGTGTTGCCGCTATTTCTTTTAGCCTTGAAGTGTTGGTATGTTAAATACTAGAGCATTCGTGTTAGGAATTGAGGACCTGGAGTTTGGACCATTACTGGACATTGCTTTTGACTATTATTAGCAAGTGTGTTCGCTGACACTTTGCTTCACCTTCTGCATTTGCTCTCTCCAGTTGTTTCTGTGGAAGCCTCCAGTTTAATTCAGTTGTTGCTCAATTTCAGCAAGGAATCAATCCATTTCACTCGTCAGACATGTAAAAAGGGACCTGAATTAGGCCCCGAATATACTCCAAGATCTCAGATGACTAGTTGTCATCCATCACCTTAATCAAAACCAGGGTCAAACCCAGGCATGTGGATTCTATCTCTGGGGTAGAGCCCAGGAATCTGCTATTTTCTTTTCTTTTTATTTTATTATTATTATTATTTTTTTTTTTTTGGAACCAGGCATTAAACTCAGGGGCACTTGACCACTAAGCCACATCCCCAGCCCTATTTTGAATTTTATTTAGAGACAGGGTCTTACTGAGTTGCTGAGGCTGGCTTTGAACTCATGATCCTCCTGCCTCAGCCTCCTGAGTTGCTGGGATTACAGACGTGCGCCACCGCGCCCGGCTTGCATTTTTAATATGTCTGCTAATGTTTGAGAACCCCAGGTCCCAGGGCCTCCTGTGTGCAAGAGGCACCCTGAATTAAGAGTCTCAAACCCAAACACAGGAAGAATTCAGGCTAGCTCCACTGCCATGAAACACTTCTTTTTTGCTCATTGAGTGCAGGGCACGTAAGCCATGCTGTGTCCATCCATCTAGGGCTTACACTTAATTCAGGGAGGAGTGATGGAGAAGGAGAAAGAATTTAAGGACATGCTGTCTGCCAGGCCCAATCTGCTCCCCTAGATCTTTGCACAGGCTCTCCATGCCTCTTGGTGTGAGAATGGCTGCCACTTGGGGTGGGCCACCATTGTATGTGAACCGGCCTCCAGCCACCACAAATAATTCAGCCAATGAAGCAGTGGTCTAGTTTCACATTGGAAGAAAGACAAGCCCGACTAGACTTCTCAAGAGGTTGTCAACTTCCATCCCTTATGAGTAGCCCACAGGATTTCCCAAGAGGTATTCTGATCAGATAAAACTTTAGAACCTGCTTGTTAGAAAGAAATAAATTCATTGTACTTGGAGTGAGTGCTCTTGTGTACCTGTGTGCATGCAAACACATGACTTCTAAGTTAAACACATTGAATGTCCATGGTCATCTTCCATTTGTTCCTCCTGACAATCTTTTGAGATAGGCTCATTTTATCATCCGCCCTTTACAGATGCTCAGAGAAGGTGGTGTGCTCACTGGTGAGTTGTGGGGGGAGATTTGAAGCCAGGTGCTCTGGCTCCAGGTCTGTGTTTTTAAGCACAGTTAAGTCCCTGTCAGAGAGGGCGTGACAGCGGCATGTGGGCGGACTATGAAGGACAGGAGAGATTAAGCATGGGAACCCAGCCACCCACCGGGCTTGCTTGTTTGTGCCGACTACCAAGATGTGGCAGCTGAATGGAAATACTAATGACGTGGCCCTTTCTAAGCAACGGCGGATGAACTGAGAAATTGAATTATCTGCAGCCAGCAGCTAATAATGAATATAATGAGGTTAGGGCTGCTTCCAAGTGTCTACAAATGAAAAAGAACATGACAAGGGCAGAGCATTACAATGAGGTCCCACGGCAAGACAAGCGCCTCTGTGCAGGATGCAGGAGTTCCTCACCTCAGCCCACAGTGTCACCTCCCTGGATCTGGAGCCCCCTGGCTGCTGAGATTTCTCAGTCCACGTCTTCACTGGAGGGTGGGCCTTGCCAAAGGCCTTGGGTTTTGCTTTGCTTGTAAATGAAGTGCAAGCCAGATTTGCTTGCATTTTAGCTAATACGCCCTCCTTTAAAGACTAATAGGGTATTGCCATACACATTGAATAAAAATATCTGTGTCTGTATAAAGAAGGCCATAGCAAGTTCTGGGGGGATGTGAGGAGCCACCAGCAAAACAAACAGCGTCTCCTGGAGTGCACTCACCTGGTTGATTTACATGGCCCGCACACCACAGTATATGCTGATGGCCCTCTTTCTCCAAGGTGCCTATGCTGGAGAGACAGTAATGGATGGAGCCTCTGCCTGCTAGCCTTGCCCCTTACTGTACCAAGTGCCATTACTGTAAGGAAGTGGCATCATTCATTTCCTCTTAGGGAACTTGTCTAAAGGAAACTGGTAATATTTTCTAACATGTTGAGCTCTGCTTTGCACAGCCTCTTCTTGAGGGAATTTTCCTTGACATATTTGAATGAATTTATGAGCCAGAAAAATATTTGAATATCCTGATGAAAAATAAGACTGTAAACATTGTTTCATTACCACCAAAAGGATATAAAACACTAAGTGAGTGGAAATAATTATCATTAGGTTTGCAAGAGACATTTGAAGTTTTTTTTAATAACCTTTTTAAAAAAAAGTAATTAAAATAAATATTCATTGTAGACAATTTAGAAAATGCAGAAATGTTTAAGGGTGAATATATTTCACCAAATGGATAACCGTATAGAAAGATGCTGCTAATGTTTTGATGTCTTTTCACTCCTGGGGGATGCTGTGTTGTTTTCTTGACTCTCAGTGTTTGAACCCTCCTCATATCACAGAAGACTCTCTGCCAGCCATTGGCTTTCCACTCGTTTTTACAGCTGGGTCATGGAGCCAGGACCTTGGCCAGCCTCAGAGACAAAGCCTCTCTGATTTGGACTCAGTGCTGCTCAGGGGAGGAACAGAAAACCCAGGCAGGGGAGTCTTGGTGATGTCAGATGGCAGCAGCACCAGCCTCGGCAGCAGCTGGAGCCACGCGTCTTGCCAGGAGCAGGAGAGGCATCTGAGCTGTGGTGAAGCCCTGGGCCTGGCTGCCCGTGGGACCCCAAGATTCCGGCTGTTGCACCCTGTGGACTTTCAAAGCCTAACTCCAGTGATGCTCCTAAGGATTTCCTGAGCTTCTCAGTAGCCTTTTCATTGATTCCCTTTCCACTTAAATCAGCTCAGCAATTTTATTTCTTAAAACCAAGAACCTGACTGATACATTTGTTCTTTCCTATACTTGCATATACTTGAATATTTCTAAAAATAAACTAGAATTTTCTCCAGGTCGATTTTCTCTGTTTGCTCATCTAGCATGGAGTCACACATCTTTATCTTCTTTGTACCAGCCGCTTGTAGCTCCACAAAATGGGGAGCCCTGTGGGATCTTTGAAAACCATGGATGAACCAGTCTTAAGATCTCCCCAACTTCTTTGATGGTATTGCAATACCAGAGTCTGATTGCAACTCTGGTTGCAATGCCAGAGTCTGATCCTCCTGATGATCTGATGATTCTCTGCACAGGCTAGTTGTTCTCATCTGCTGGCAGCCGGCTCGTGGCTGACTCTGGCTTTCTGCTTTCCACTCATGTTTAAGGCTCCTGGTATAAGGCTACCAGATTTGCCCAATAAAAATATAAGTTGCCCAGTTAAACTTTAATTTCAGGTAAATGATGAATTATATTTCTTAGGGTAAGTAGGTCCTGAATACTGTGTCGAACACGCTTACACTCTTGTATGGCAGCCCTATGCCACCTTGACCTCTAGGCTCATGACCTGCATCCAACCTGTCATTCATTCCCTGGGGCAAATGGTGCCACTGAGGAGTGACCAAGGACGGCCTCCACCATCTCCACACAAACAGCTCCTACTGAAAGTTGGGAATTAAGCCGACGCATTCTGCATCGTCTGATCCCACAGTGCGATCTCAGGTTCAAATTCCTCCAGGTTTCTGGTATGTAGATAACTCTCCTTCCTGCTGCCTGAGGCTAACACACGCTGTGTTTAGCTTTTTATTCTGCTGGTCATTTCTGTTGCAGCAGGAGGTCACTGTGAACTTGTGTTTGCAATACCTTTAGGTGGAAACCGCACTATTGCTTTTTTCCGTATTCCATGACATGCATGACCCTATGCACACACACATATTCACATACACACGTGTGTTGGTTCATCTCATGATGAACCTGCAGGGATTCTACGTGGTGAGTGCTCTTCCCCTCTATTGTGAATGCGGAAGCTCAGGTCTTGGGTTCTAGGGGTCATGACTACTTCCGTGGTACTTTATTGTAAATCCAGTTCTGTCACCAAGAATGCTTGATGCCACATTCATTCCCTGGCACTAAATCAGCACAAAAGAAGCTCAACTCCAGTAGCACTGCTGTTGCCTATACCCTAACAGGTGCACAAAGCAAATTAGAGAAAAAGGAATCCAACTTCAACTTGAAGATGCTCAGCAATTTCTCTTGATTTACAAAATTAAATATAAGCCATATTTTCTGAAAGTTTGCCACTAATTCTTTTGGCATGTTCTTTTCTTCTAACAGGAAAAAAATGTAACTGAAAGTAATTCTTCTAGACAGATGGAATGCCTTCTTTGTTTGCTTAACAGAAAAAAAATCAGTGAAACTTTCTCTCTTCAGAAATTCATTATTGTCATTTGAATAACTCCCAGAACCTTATGAAAATTCCAAAGGACTCTGCCTCAATGGGTGACTCTCTGACTCAGGAGAGAGCAACTGGTATTTCTGTTTTTCTTGGAAGTGTTGCCTGAGGGCTTTCAAGGGAGGTACTAGAAAAATTGAAGAGCTATTTGTATTTGATTATTTCTGAGAACTTTGGGTGCAGATGAAAAGAAAATGGTTAAGAGAAGATAGACCATTATTTTTGTCATTAAAGAGGGGGAGAAATTCTCAAGTTCCCAGTAAAGCAAGTACAGATGTCAAGTTCTGAAAACTTGTTGAGTATTTGAATCCAGGAAGGGTAGATTCCAGGTTGCATCAGGGACGGGTGAAAGACAAGAGGGATGTGAACGGTTGTGCCTGTCCTGCCCGCAGTGGGGGCCTCTCCAGCACCCACACCCTCTAACTTGTTACCACACAGTGACTTTGATTAGGGTGACCATATGCCAAGAAAAAAAATACTCAACCACTTTCTAGATTCCCTTGTGAACATGGAGATGTCGTCAAGAATACCAGAGAAGGTCTTTTTCTCAAAGGAAAGGTCAGTGCACCAGAAGTTCTCCTTTGTCCTCAACTCTGCCGTGCACCAAGGCTGAGGCAACGGGGCAGCCCAGGCAGAAGAACCCAGGCAGAAGCTGGTGTGTCAAGGGTGCTGGGTCAAAGCTGGGAAGGACCCTGGACCCCTGACTCTCTTCCTGCAACAGACCCCCATTTCTCAAAGCCACTCAGCCAGCGTGTTTGCTGTGATTTGGATCTGCAATGTCCCCTAAAGAAGTCTCATGTGTTGAAGTCCTGGTCCCCAGTGCAGCAAGTTTCAGAGGTGGGGCTCTGGGAAATAAGTGGCTCACGAGGTCTCTGGATTAATCCCCTTGATGGATTAAGACATTGACAGCTGGATGAACTGCTGGGAGGTGGGACCTAGTTGGAGGAAGCAGGTCACTGGGGCCAGCCCCTTCGTCTCTCTCTGCTTGCTGGTTGCCATGAGCTGAGTGTTTTCCTCAGCCACACTCTTTTGCCATGATGTTCTGCCTTGCCTCAGGCCAAAAGAAATGGAGCTGCTCACCATGAAGGAGAGCTTCTGAAACTGTGAGCCCAACATAACCCTTTCTTCCTCTTTGTTCTTCATGTCGGGTATTTTTGCCACACTGATAAGAAGTGGACTAACACATGCTCTGATTCAGATCTCTCTTCTGCTATGACTCCTCCTGACTTGCTCACCAACCAGCGAAAGCTCATGCTTTTAGGAGATCTGAAGATTCCAACAGGGCAATCTGGAAATCTCCCTCTTGCTTAGGTTCCAGCCACTCAACAGGAGGCGATTACAGAAGGGGGAGTGTCACTGGAAGGTTTAGGATTCTGCCTACCACAGCCACTAAGGAGTGAGTACTGCTGGAGTATGGAACCAGGTTCAGTTGTAAAAAACTATAATCATGTCATCACTTGCATGACACATCCCTATTTCAGGGGTATTAAAAGAGGAGAAAAGATGCATTTAAGTATGGACACAATATATTCTTCCCAATTTGTTACCAGTATTATTGATACATGATGGTTTACAATGAGAAAACTGAGTCTCAGAAAGTAACTTACCTAAGGAAGAGAGTTGATCAGCATTTAAACCCAGAGTTTCTGATACTGAAGCCCAGGGTGTCATCTTTGATACCAGTCTGTCAGCCTGAGAAAGCAGATTTGCATGATGTTGTACCAAGCACCTGTGGGCAAAGCTGCCCCTCTCCCCTAGGTCTTTGCCCATCTTCCCTAGCATCCCTCTTTACCTGCCAAGGCCCAATAGGGATTTCCACATTTTAGCACCTTTGCCACAAAAACTTATGGGCATGACAGAGAGAAGAGAATGGCAGACATCAAGATGCACGTTGCTGATGTGGTCCAGAGAGTCACCTCCACTGTGCTCCATGGCTAGTTTGTGGTCAGAGAACAATCAGTAGAAAAAGTTATAAGAAAATGTGCTGGTGCCCCATTTCTGGAGAATCACTCAACCACCTGTGCAAAAGTCCTTGAAATATTCATGCGCCTTGACCCCTCTCCTGAGAATTAATTCCTGAAGGGCATCACTAATGTTGATGAAACAAAAGATAAAGAAATGTTCACAGAATTATTTATAATATTAAAAATCATAGAAGCAATCTCCATATTTTATGAAAAGGTTAAATAAATTATGCTTCAAACATTAAAATGATGTTGTGGAATATTTTTATTGAAATGACAAGATATTTTAATCCGCTGCTCAATTTGAAAATCTTATTACAAAATCCTCTGCAGGACAAGTCCACGTGTGTATTAGAAGGTCAGAAGTGCAGATGAGAGTGTAGCTCTGCAGCCAGATTGCTGGTGTCTAAGCCGATTTCGGCCACTTAGTAGACTTAAAAACTTGGGGAAATTGCTTAACTGGACAGTGACACTTCTCTTGCCATTGAGTGTGATGGAGTCAGCTCCTGTCAATCTCCTGCGTAAGTGCAGCTGTAGCAGTGTTTGACACTAGTGGCTAGTGGTCTGCCTCTTTACTGTGTGCAGGGCAGTGTTCCAAACTCTTCATGAGTCTTCATCGATTGCTCTTCACAAGGAACCTTACTAGAGGCATGGCTTTCCCCACTTTGCAGACGGGATAAACAAGGCTGTCTTGCACTTGATCTTACTCCTCCCATGGATGATTGCAGTGGCCACAAAACTGTACGTATTAGCCAGGCACAGTGCACATGCCTATAATCCTAGTGACTCTGGAGGCTGAGGCTGGAGGATCACAAGTTCAAGACTAGCCTCAGCAAAAGCAAGGTGCTAAGCAACTAGATGAGACCCTGTCTCTAAATAAAATACAAAATAGGGCTGGGGATGTAGCTCAGTGGTCGAGTGCCCTGAGTTCAATCCCTGGTACCTCACCCCACCCTTCCCAAAAAACACCAAAACTCCATGTCCTTAATTTCCACAAATTGTGTCAACCTGTCATCCATTCTCTTCACGGCAGAAACTGTTGGAAAGAGGTTCAGTAGCATCACTCTCACTGCTACTTAAAGCCCTGTGGTGGTTTCCATTCTGCAGGGGAGACAACTCTGCCTTCTTGGTGTGGCCATCAAGGTCCGTATGCCCTGGTCACCTCACTCTGCCTTGCTCTTCAATTTCTAGCCTCACTTGGGCCTGATTTCAAGGCCTTGGGAACACCATAGTGCTTCTGGGCCCCTGTTTCTGTCCCTTTGTCCTCACTCAGCCACCCTCTCAGTTCACTCCAGGTCTCCCTGGAAATGGCCCTTCTTCGAGGGGTCTCCTGGGAAGCCCTCTTCTCAGTCACGCCTCTTGCCTTTCCTCTAACCATGAGGCTCTCCTGCCTTCCATCTCCCCTCCCTAATGACACTCATTTCCATTTAGGGCGAGTCCACCCTGTTTCTGGGCCCGTCGTGCTATGCAGGCAGTGTCCATATCTGTTCTGTTCACCATTGTAGTGAACTCAGTCCCTGGCACATGCTTTGTGAATAACTGACCTTCAATACCTATCTGCTGGAAGGATGGGTGGATAGGTGGATGATGGACAGGTGAGCACTACAGCCCAAATGCAGTTTCTTCTACACAGGAAGGAGTTGATACCCCCTATGAAAGCAGGTGTGCGCTACCGTCCCACACCCACTGGGTTCCTTATGTTTTCTGTGCTCATCCATGCACGCTGATCCTTTGATTTGCGAGTCTCTTGAAACCAGGGCCCGGCTCTTCCTCCACTCTGCTTGCTCCTCAGCTGCAGCAGTCTCTTGCACTGATAACTGTTCAGCATATAGATGTTGAATTTAAACATGAATCAGCTAGTTGGATAGCTAATTGAAAAATTACTATTAACAAGTGAAAATAGCTTAATGCGCTCTTCTTCCTAGTTAATATTTTTGCATTTATGAGTTTCCTGTTAGGAAAATCTTAAGTGATTTGAGTGATGGGATCCAGGCTCCTGCAAAGAGCTTAGCAAATTCTCAAGGTAGGTACATTTGGTCGCCTTTAAATCAGATCATGTTGGCAAATGTCTGTTCAAGACTTGGGCTGCAGAAGCAAAAGGTGGTAATGGAAGGTGCTGGCTGCTGAGTCCTCGCTGGGCACCAGGCATGGGCTAAGCATGTCATCGGTGCCCTGGTTCCCTCTCCATAGTCCTCTCAACGCTCCCAGAAAGGTGCTATCACTGTCCTCCCTTTCCCCGAGGAAGGAATGAAGGCAGAGAACACAGGCAATCCAACAAGGTCATGCAGCTCATGAGGAACGGTTTGTATTTGAACCTGGCCTGTCCGACTCCTCATCCTTGCAACTGCTACCCTGTCCTTACTGCCTCCCAGCAGATTGTGGGGCTGCCCCGCTGTGTGTGCTGGTTATCCAGTTGAACGACAACACCGCCCAGTTTGGGGAGGGAAGAGAAACCGAGGACGTGGTAAAGGTTGACACAGAGCCAGGGCACGCAGCAGAATGCCTGTGGGGGACCCGCTGGAAACTCGCCAACGCCGGGCAGAAATGAAGCCAGCTGAGGGGCACAAGTGGAATGTCACGGAGACAGAGCAGAGGCTGGAGGAGACAGAGCTGATGGAAGAAATGGAAGCTGCATTTTCTTTCTGAACTGGCTGGAGAAAACCAGGGGCCTGTCGCCCTCATGGGTAGCCTGGCACATGTGTGGGGAGCAGAGGCCACTCAGGGGGGGTTTCTTTTCTTTCTTTTTCTGTCTTTCTTCTTTTTTAATCTTACTCTGATTTTCAGGTTTCTAAAACGTCCCTTAAAATAGAAGAGTCGATTATTTCTTTTCCAGTTCCTGAAAGCAAATAATTAAAATCATTAGAGAGTATGTGTCCTTGGCAACAAAGGAAGCCTGTGTGGAGTGAGGCTAGAAATAAAGAAGTTGTCTCAAACCCTGGAGATTCAAAACTTCCATAAACCTCTGAAGAGATGGATTTTTTAAGTAGCAAAATATGAGACTATAGCTTTCAGTTTAATTCACTGTGGTTGCTGCATTCATAATTTAATTCATTATTTCAATTGATGCAAGAACCGGCTGAAGTATCAACTGGCCACACTGGGGAAGGATGACAGTGTGGGACTCACGTTGACAAATGTTTGCCAGAGGGGAAGCTGGTCTTGAAAGGACGCTGCAGTTTAATTAAAAGCTATGCCTTTCATATCTGAACATTTGATTGTTTATCTTTAATGAAAGTTTAGATAGCGGAGCTTGTTAATTATACGCCTCCCAGTGTGGTCCTTCTGCATTTGCTTTGGTTATCAAGGCTTTTTCTAATTTCACTTAACTGATCAGGACGCAGCAAACATTCCAAGTTATATTAAGGGTTATGGCAGCAAATCCTTGGTAATTAATAAGCATGCTTTCCTAATTAATGCCACTGTCTGACTTCAAAACGGAAGTGCTTTGATGTCACATGGTAAGATGGTATAGGTAAATGTGGAGGGAAATTGAGGCTGTTCAATTCCATCAGTGCCATTCACTTTGATTTCAGACAAGTGGAATAAACACATTTTTGGTTCAAATGAGGATCGGTTGTTAGCAGAGTACTAGATGTTTGACAGATAAAACATGGAGTAGCATATATCAAACATAATATCCTCGGGCACTTAAGATTTTTTTTTAAAAATGCATAGGGCTTTAAAAAAATCTACATGTGATATATGAGAATATTAAAATTAACATATAGAAAATACAATAATAAATCAACCGTAATGTCATATCCCAACTATAATTACTTTTAAACATTGAATGATATTATTTCCTATATATCTTGATACACATATTTCTATGTAATCAAACATAATAATGGGGGTGATAATACTTATGTACTTATTCATATGAACATATACATTTATATATTCGGTCTTAGATTCTGCAAGGGTTTTTCTGTTCTCTTAACTGATCCCCTTTCTTATTAAGCAAGGTTCTGTGAGTAATTCTGTTGGTGAGGTCTCCTTAGAGGGAAGCACCAGAAACCTTCTCTGACTCAGATAACCAAGAGGGAGTTATTGGAAAGGTGCTCAGGGGTTGAGGCTTAGAAGAGAAACCAGGAACTTAGTTCCAGAAGTTGCCGTCTGCTGAACCTGCTGGCATTTCCTTTCACTGCCCCTTTCTGTGATGAGGAACATGAGCCTGAACCAAATTGTGGGGAAAATGTGCCCCACCAGCCAGGACTAGTGATGGGTGGTGAGCTGCAGGGAGGAGAAGGTCAGGGTGCACACTCAGCAGGCCAACCAGACTGTGTCCAAAAGAAATGGTTTCCCTTCAAGAGATCAGAGTCAATGCTGGAAGGGGTGGGTATAATGTCCCAGTATAGCTGGCTTCTGCCACTAGGGTCTTCCAACTATTTTATATTTTTAATGAGATTTTAAGTTCTTCCAGGGCCTCCAGGAACATGTGGAGACGTCCTTGGTCTGGGGGCATTGCTACTGACATCTGGTGGATAGGGGCGGGGGTACTACTGAGCCCAGGACAAGCCCCACCCCGTGACAAAAATGATCTGGTCCCCAACAGTCTTGGGGTGGAGAAATTCTGGTTTTGGTTTGGGTCACAGTTTCTGTGTCTTCCTTCCTTTTCAATTTCTGTCTGCTTTAGTAGAGTTTTAGATTTATTTTTTTTCAGCCACATTACCCGTCTCCATTTTTAAGGAAGATAAATGCAGAAGTAAAATGTCATATCATTACATATATAATCCAAAATGCTTTCTTGAAAAAGAAATTCCATCTATCAGAAAAGGGAGAGAAAAATTGACCAAAGTATTCTGATTTTATTCTAAATTAGATGGGTGCCAGTTGGCTCCTGAGTGATCAGAGAAATGCAATCACCAACAGGAACAGGAAGGAGGTAGGAAAGGAACTGGGGAGGCCCTTGAGGCTGACAGTGGGAAGAGGCAGGAAGGTGTGGAGCCAGACTGGCCACGGAGTTTGTTCAGAGCATAGAGAGGAAGTACTAGGCAGGGCAGAGTTGTGAATTTAGGTGACCTCCTTGGACAGGCAGGTGACAAAAGTGAATAAAGACAATAATGGAGGTGGGGACTTGGAGACCACATGCCCTGCCCGAGGGGCAGCCCTTGTGCCTTCCAGTTAGATCTTCCCTCAAGGATTCCAAGGAAAGCCCAAGTGTGAAATCTGAATTTCTTATGCTCCCTCCCAATTAGTAAATAATGCAAATAAATCAAGAATTTTCATTAACATTTCAAGGAACAAATAAAACCTACTTTTGAGTCTATTTGTTCTTTCTTCACTAGTTTGGCCTCTGCAAAAGGGTTTGTCCAGATTACAGAGGCCTTTGACTGAAAGGGGGACTTGATCGCACAGGATGATAATTTTAGGCCCCGTGGAAGTGTCATGAGACTGTTTTTGAATTTTTCACTTTCCCTCCCCGCATCCCCGCAAAGCAGCCCTGCTTTCCAGGTGGGAACCCTTGGAAAGGGTGTTGCACATTCACTTTGGAGTCTCATGGTGCGGCCGCCCGCTTCTCCGCCTCTGCCTGGCTCTGAACACCCCCTCACACTCTCTGCATGGCTGAAATGCACCCCTTTTCTACAGTCTCCTCGAAGCACTCAGAACTGGCTGAGCACAGAGCACACCACTGGGAAGAGTCCACGGGTGTGAAAGAGTCTCAGCCTGGAGACCTGGGTACATCCTGGTGCACTCGAGAGGGGGCCCCAGGGCCAGCGGGCTGGCTGAGATCTCAGCTCTGCCTCTCACCATCTGACCTGGGCTGACTCTCCCAGCAACGTGTTTAGAACAACGTCCTGGCCTTGGATCAGCCCTTCTCCCCTTCCTCACGGCCACATTCTCAGGTATCTAATTGTCATGAACTCACTGTCTCATTTCCCTCCTCCCCACTCCTCAAATATTTCCTGTCTTCTTGGTCCCCTTACCTCCCTCTCCCCAGGCACCATCTGCATCCTCCGCAGTCTTAGCAGAAAACACTTCATGGTATTCTTATGGGGAGCACTTGACTCTCCTGGTGTTTGACTGTGTCCTCTCTTTGGGGACTTGGGAAAAGGGACCTCACTGTTTACACTCGGTGGGGGTGGTCAGAGTTAGGATACTTGGTTAGACAGCCAGTGCAGTTCATGCTTTGCTTCAGAAGAGGTGTAGCTGTGGGAGAACTGATGTCACCAAGGCATGGCCCGTGTCAGCAGTGTCACCAATCCTTGGTTTCCCTCTGGCTTCCATTTTCCTCCCACCGAGTTGGGTTCGTCTTAAGCACTTTCCCCTTTATGGTGCCCGAGGGACTATTTCCCATAAGCCACTTTCTCACCAGAAGTGTCCATTTCCTACCACAATTTTAAAACTTTTCTCTTCGGGATCTGCTCATCCTGCACCAGTGACCCTGCTGGAGAGATGGCATGCAGTGACAGTCCAGCAAAGCATGTGCTCTGTCCTTTGCAATGGGTGGCATTATAGATCCTGGGAGGCCAGGGCCACAGCTGGTAATGAGAGCTGTCGGAGATCAGGGGAGAGCACACACGTATCCACAGTAGGACCCACAAAAGCATTCTTCTGGGGCAGTGGTTCTCAAATATGAGTTTGCACCAGAATCACTTAGACTGTTGGTCAAAATACAGGATTCTGGGTCCCAGCCCCAAAGCTTCTGATTCACCTCTCTGGGAACTTTTCATTTCTCACAGTTCCAGTTTGGTGACCATACCTCGAGAGCCAGCAAGTTAGATCAAACCAAGCCAAAGCAAAGAGAAAACAAGCAAAGGTTTTCACCGACATCAACTCAGGGACTCCCTTTGAAGGCAGAAGCAGCTACCTTTACTTGCAATTTTAAATCTCATTTTAATTTTTTTATTCTTAAGGTCCTTAACTTCATCTGGTCTGATAGAAGAAATGGATCTGCAAAGGTTATCTGACCTGTCGCACCCCATGTTTAGTTTGTGTCCAAACTCAGAGTGACTCCCGCTGTTTACCACATCATGCTGTCTGCACCAAGTGGGCAACAGGGAGCCATTCCAGGTCATTTTGCAGAAAGCATCCTGGTAGGAGAGTGGGATTATCGGAACACAGCAGATGTTTAGTGTGCAAATGTGGCAGTTTAGGTGCTTTCTCCTACAGCCAAGTTTCAGATGGGAATGGAATTCATACCCCATCTCCGAGATGCATCTTTCCTCTTACGGGCAAAAGTGGTGCCCTTAGGCTGCTGGGGACACATTTGGCTCCCTCTTCACAAGCAGGAAGAAGACAGCAGAGGTTGAATGTCCTGTTTCCGAATAGTGGAGGTGGGGCTGAAGATAGGGGCCCTAGAGAGATTCAAAAGGAGGAATTCACCTTTTGTCAAGGTGAGGATTAGAAGAAAAAAGAAAAGAATTTGCCTTTGAGAGGCACCCTTTAATAAGGCAGACCATCTGTTTCCCTGATTTAAAAGATCTTTGCTCAGAGCTCTTGGGAAGACATGTCTCTCACTTGCTCAGCTCTGGCTTCCCATGGTTTTCTGAGTTGCCCAGTGGAGAATTCTCCAATACAACTTTCCACACTCCCTCCAATGCGTGACAGCTCTTCTCTGCTTTGAATTAATCCTGAGAATGGAATCTGCAATACTACGTGTCCCACCATTAAACTCTTGGTCGTTTGCTTCCGTGTGTTGCTGCAGGAAAAGTCGTTGTCCTTCTGGTGACAAATTCTTTCCCTCTGTCTCTCCCTCTCTCCCTTCCACCTTCCTCCACCTCTTCTCTTCTCTCTTCCCTTTTTCTTTTCTTCCTTTCTTCCCATAGATATTTATCATATTATCCTGAGCAACGGGTGCTACAGAGTTGAAGAGAAACAAAGGAAGCAGAATTTCTAACGTTAAAGAGCTCTTGGTCTTTGGAGAACCTTAAACTTCATCCAGAATACTTAAAATGAAAGGGAGAGATGGTTGAGAGATGAAACAGAATCCAATGTTGTTTATACCATACGACTTCCATATTTTACAGACTCTTTCATTTAGTCTTTTGTTATTTCAACATACAGTTATTCAGTTCTCCTGAAGATGCTGTGGTGAACAGGACTGAAGAGCTCTCTACTGGGAATGGGGGAGGAGACAGAGAAGGCTTGCGGAGGCATAAAGAGCCAATTCACAGAGACAGATGGACAGGGAAGGTTTTCTGAGCTGAAACCTGAAAACCAGCCATGCAAGAATCTTGCTCTTCTCTTGCTGGGAGCAGCAAATATGCACATCCCTAGATAGACATGTTGTCAGACTCAAGGGACTGAGAAAATTCCAATGTGGCTGGAGCATCTTGAACTTCAGGTGGAGAGTGGGTGATGAAAGAGGAGATTGACAAAAAAGCAGAAGCCAGGCCAGGGGACCTTATATGCCTTGAAAAATGGCATGGGTTTATCTTAAGTATAAAGAGAAGGAGCCATTGGGGAATTTTAAGCCATAGAGGTGACTCTAACCAAATGGACTGAAAGGTCCAATGGTCTGGGTCCTTCCAGTGTAACCTACATATGTGTTCAATTAATGCCAGTTGAATTGACTCTGTCCTTTTATATGAACACAGTGTGACCTACTGGCTCCTTCTTGGAATCAGACCTACTTTAAATTTATTCTTTCCAAGAGAGGTTATAGAATGTTTGTCCCAGAAGAATTTTTAAGAAAATGGATTTGGACCTTTGGCAGTTCTATTTGACATTGGGGTTTAGATAATGTGACCTCTGCACATACCAGATGGTCACGACAAATTTCCAATAGGAAAAAAAAAAAAGAAAAAGCATGCCTCATCAGTCTTGTAAATCAACAGGGTGTTTGTGTACCTTTCTTAGGTCCCAGGTCACGTGGCCTCTGTAGAGTCCCCGATGCTGTCCTGTAATACCATTAGAGCAGACATCTTAAAATCCCCTCTCCTTGCTTGTATTGGTGAGTTTCTCAGTATTTGGGATAAGCAGGAATTCTGCTCCTTTTGCTAATAATATGTCACTACTTGGTTTGAATTCCTGGGTTTTGCAGATGAGGAAAGGATTGTAGCCTGAAGACACGGTCTGGAAAAAAAAGGTCACACCTCGTCTCACCATGTTCCCACAGTAAGCAGGAAAACAAGCTAGCCAGAAACTTCCTAATAAATGTTAAAGATATTTCCCCTTTGTGGCCAACAGTTCTTTATTGATCTCTTTTGTTTTTTGCATTGCTGGCAAAAAAAAAAAAAAAAAAAAAAAAAAAGAGAGAGAGAGAGAGAAAGAGAGAGAGAAAGGAGAGAGAAAGCGCAAGAGTGCTGGCCGATTTCACTTGGTGGGCCAGTATTTGCAGGTGTGTCCTCATGACCTTGAACAATAGGTTCCAGGACCTTGAACAGTGATTTCCCTGTGTCTACTCAGCATTGTTGGGAGTCCATTTGTTTCTCAGAGAGCCCTGGGGGCTTCTTGCTACCAAAATGTCTAAATCTCGCCAGACGGTGAGTTCCAACTTAAATTCTCATGCAAAATAACTGTTGAGCAAAAGTGGCATTTGCACCCTCCCCTCCCTGTGTGCCAGCAAAACACAGCCCATAGAATTACGAATGAAGCGTTGATTAAGAAGTGACAGCAGAGATTTTCAATAATGAAGGGAAGAGCAGTGGTTGTTTGGAGGTCTGCCAGACTCCGGCAGTTAATCTTGCTCCAGAGGCAGCAGGAGGCTGTTCTCGGCTTGCACACTGAGTGGGCACTTTGCTTCCCAGACTGGCCAGGACTTGGTTTGATTTTTGAACTCAGGAGTATTTCTCCACTTGTGATGTCCAGACTTTCCAAAGCAACTGGCATTTCATAGGGAAAGAGTCCAGGTCAGATCATGCTGCTTCACATGTATGAAGTGACATGGGAAAGAGGTAATGCAACAAAATATTCATGGCCTCCCATGGAGGCCTCCTGTGTCATCATGACCAATGCATAGACTGGGAATATGGATTATTCTTCAATCCTCACATGCTAAAAAGAAAGGGACAGTTTCAAAATGAGTGAAAGGGCTCACAGTTTGCAATAAATAGATCAGGTCAATATTGGTTCAACAACTTAACAACAACTGTCATGTATAACTAATTAGAACAAATTAAAAGAAAAAAGAAACTTAAGAAGAAAAACAGATATTCCAGAAAAAAAATTGATCAGGTTAGTGTAGGCATGGGCTGAGGATGTAATCAGATTCCAGAACTACATAGATGGGCTACTTGACCAAAATTGAGAACGGAAATTAGAGGGGTATTAAGGTTTAGATAAGAGATGCCGCCACCAAACTTATGTGTGAGACAATACAAGAATTTTCAGAGGTGAAATGATTGGATTTTGAGCTGTGGATTAATAGGGAGGCAGCCTGGGATTGGCTGGAGGAGATAGGTCACTGAGGTCATGCCTTTGGGGTTTGTATTTTGCCCCAGGTGAGCAGAGAGAGCTCTGCTTCCTTATTGCCCTGTCCTGAGTGCTTTCCTCCCCACACACTTCTGCCATGATGCTCCCACTTTGGGACCAGAGCTATTAAATAGACCATTTATAGACTGAGACCTCTACAATCATGAGCAAATAAACTTTTCCTTTTCTAAAATTATTTTTGCCATGTATTTTGGTCACAGTGGTGAAGAATCTCATGGGAACAGAAATTGGTACCAGGGGTGGGGTTGTTGCTATGACTAACCTGACCTGGTGGTTCAGAAGCATTTGAAGCTGGTTTGTAGGGGGAAGAATTTTGAAAAGTTTAGAGATGCAAACAAGACACATGCTAAAGACATTACAGCCACTAAAAGGGACTAAACACTTTACCCAGCAATAATAGGAAAGATGGCTTGAGGGCATCTCAGTAACTGGCAAGACCACACCCATCTCTGGCTCAAGGTTGTGAAGGCAGAAATTCCCTTGAGAGGAGTCACGGGCCCCTGCTTGTAGAGGGCAGCCTCGGAAGTTGTTTCACTGGGCTCAGCTGCTCAGGCGCGCAGAGGCTGCAGCAGCGGTGCTTACGGTAGGCCTTGCTGCTGCTCAAGGTGGTGGAGGCCTATATGTCAACCACATGATGCAGGTTCTGCAGGAATTCAGGGTGTTAGAGTTGCATGTTGGAATCAGGCATAGAGGCTTATACCAAAATTTCAAAGGACAGCCTGGGAGGCTAGAAAAGCTGTATCAGTGTCGGAGTCCTTGCAGGTTGCCCTTGAGAGGGTGAGGCTTGAACATGGGGGAAGGAAGCTGAAGCTGCAGTGGAGATCCATGAAATCAAGACATGCCAGTATGTGGGACATTTGCCCAGAGAAGCTATGGGAATCAAGCAGAAACAAACCAAGAGAGAAGCCATGTGACCTGCAACCAGCAAGGTCACCGGAGTGGGGAGCTACACAAGCCCTTTGCAGAGAACATCACGATGCCATGAGCCCAGATATTGAGCATGGAGCTACAGGACTTGTTTGCCCAGCTGGATTTCAGTCTTGCTTTGGTCCATTTTCTTCTTTCTATGTCCCTGTTTCTCTCTTGTGGAATAAAAATGTATTATATCTTGGATACATGTAACTTGTTTTTGATGTTTACAGGGTCTCACACTGAGAATTTGTCTTCAGTTTCAGGTGAGATTTTGGTCTTGGACTTTTAGGCAATGCTAAAACTGTTGTAGACGGTGAGGACTTCTGGAAATGGATGCAATGTGTTTTGCATTGTGAGATGGGCATAAGCTTCTGGGGGCCAAGAGTGGAATGTCATGGTTTAGATATGTGAATCAGAGGTGAAATGATTCAATTATCGAGCTACAGCCTAATCAGTGGATTAATCCACTGATCTGTATTAACTGGGTGGTAACTGTAGGCAGGTGGGGAGTGGATGATCAAGGAGATAGGTCGCTGGGGACATGCCGTGGGCGTTTGTATTTTGTCCCTGGACAGCAGAGAGCTGCGCTTCCTTGTTGCCATGTCCTGAGCTGCTATCCTCCCCCACACACTTCTACCACGATGTTCTGCCTCACCTTGCCCTGAGCTATGGAGTCAGCCATCTACAGACTAAGACCTCTGAAATCATGAGCCAAATAAACATTTTCTCTTCTAAAATTGTTTTTGCCAAGTATTTGGGTCACCATGGTGAAAAACCTGACTCAAACCAGGTGTTTATATTAAAGCCATAGAGTGAGTTTGTCAGAGGACAGAATATTTATACACTATTAATGTCATCTCTCCACAAATTACTTTTATTAAAGACAGAAATGATGCCCTTAAAGCAGAGAAATCTCCACTGGGAAATGACTTCACCCATTTGGTCCAAGCCAACATCACTGAGAGAACAAGTTAATACCAGGTGCCTGCTGGGCATTGAGACACATATCACTTGAACAGCATCCATGTGTAACTTGAACCCAACCCTATGGAAACATCCAGAGAGATCTAAGTGGAGGAGCAGTCGTCCAAACACCTCTCCCATGCCTTTCAACAAATGTCAATGTTGCTAGGTATGGAGGTGCACGCCTGTAATCCCAGAGGCTCAGGAGGCTGAGACGGGAGGATTGCAGGTTCTAAGCCAGCCTCAACAAAAGCAAGGAGCCAAGCAACTCAGTGAGACCCTGTCTCTAAATAAAGTACAAAATAGGGCTGGGGATGTGGCTCAGTGGTCGAGCTCCCCTGAGTTCAATCCCTGGTACCCAAAAAACAAAGCAAACCCAACAAACAAAAAAAAATCTGCCATTGCCTCAAAATCCTGTCCATATTGAGGCTACTAAAAGGCAAAATATGAATCAATTACAGTGCATGACTCTGGATTGGATCTTGGTCAGGAAAAAAAACCATAAAAAAATGGTGTATGTTCGTCCTTGGGACATTTAGTGAAATTCGAAAGTGGCATGTGTATGATACCATGCTGCTACCAATTTCCTAAATTCAGTAGCTGAATTGCAGTTATATAGAATACCCTTATTCTCAGAAGACACATCTGATGTGTTTAGGAAGAAAGATAAAAACATTCAGCACATGTGTGCGCTACATGTACACACATTGCACACGCAGAGGAAGCCAAGGTGGCAGAATGTGAGCCAGGTGAGCAATCTGCTGAATGCACCTTTATGTAAGTGGTACCATTTTTTGTGCAACTTTTCTCTAGGTTCAATTCTGTGACAATCAGGTTACAAAGGAAGCAGAGGGGGCGGGGAATGTAGGAGGAGGAGACAGGATGGGGAGGGGCTCTGAGGCTCTGGAGGCCCATCTGGAACCCACACCCAGGGTGCGTGTTCTCCACAGCTGCCCTCAGACTCCTTCCCTGGCTTGGGCAACCCACTGACCCTTTGTTAGTGCTCGCTGCCTGTACTTTCCTGTAGATCCTGAAGAGTGGGCAGAAGGAAGGGCATGACAGCCCTGCTCTTGGGATTTGGGGGACTGTACGTAGAGGGTCAGAGCAAGCTGCTTCTCTCTTGGCAGTTCCTCACTCATTTTGGACTCCATTCACCACGGCCATGCAGACCCTTCTAAGGAATTGGGATTGCTCTGGAGGTATCCCAGTGGCTGCCCTTCCCTTAAGACATCTCTCTGTTTAATGTTGCTGGTGTCCAACTGACTAACTAATTACCTAACTAATCAACCAATAAACCAAGCCAGGGGTCTTCTCTTTCTTTACCTGATAGCTGTAGTCCCTCCTTGTTCTCCTAACTAGTCTGATTTGTGAGAGGGATATTCGCCCACACCACACCTCTCAAAAAGAAAAAAAAAGAGGATTCAGGAGAAAGTAAAGGAGCACAAAATTTCTATCTTTAAAAATCCTGGAAGAGCTGGGCATGTTGGCGCACGCCTCCATGAGCCTAAAGAGCTGCTTGGGAGGCTGAGGTAGGAGGATAGCATGTTCAAATTCAGACTCAGCAACTTAGCAAGACCCTGTCTCAAAATGAAAATGTAAAAAGAGCTGAGGATGTAGTTCAATGGTTAAATATTCCTGGGTTTAATTCCTGGTGCCAAAAAAAAAAAAATCTTTAAAGAAAACTACTTTATAGATGTTATGGTAGCCCTGCGGGAGAGTTGGGTAGAGGTAGAAGAGAACATGTTTGCCTAGATGGTAACAGAGAAAAAGTTCTGGCATTTTTAAACCCCAGGAATTCTAAGTCTGTGCAGTCCAGAAATGCACTTAGTTTAGTTTTTATTAAATGCAGACTCTGTTTAGACCTGTGTTCATGTTGCTCTGAAGATTTTCTTTCCCTGTTTCACAGGTGTCTGGATGCTACTTGCCCAGAGCACCTACTCAGGGGCTCACCAACCCACAATTATAAATGTGTCTTCTGGTCGCTGGACTGTGTCCTGCACTCAACTCAGACAGATGCAGTTTATCATTCATGAGCAAAGGTGGAGTCTGGAGCTGACCCTGGTGGGTGGTCAGAGTGGTCCACAGTGTCACCATCTTGGGATTGTGCTTCATCCAGTGTGGTCCTTAGACCTGTGGCAGGTACTGAACTCCTGCCTACTCATGAGAAAAGGACAGATACTAAGTGTTTAGAAGCTTCTAGAATAATGTCCTAGAATAATTTTATCTTTTATATCTAAAAATTAAGATGGGGCCTTAAGTTACATGTTTTTAAAATTTTTGTTTAGCAGTATTTTATTTTTTACTGTATTTTTAAAAGAAAGGACTGGTTTGTGATGAGTTGGGGTTGGGCAGAACCTGTCTCTTTACCTTAGACAGTCTGACAGCACTGTCCTGGAGAGCACGGCCTCTCTTAAACACTCTGAAACTCTTATGTCCGACTCTCAACTCTGCTTCTTCCTGGAAATACCCATTTCATTCTCTTCTCTCTGCAGACTCCTCTTCTTGGCTTCCCAGTTTCCAAAACAGAGGTGGTTTTAGTCTGACCCCAAGATGGAATCACAACCTCTTGCTATATCTGAATGACATTGGAAAAGGCAGATTACTTCTCTCAAGTTTCCCATTTTCTCTATAACACAGAGATAATACAAGTACTTACTTCAGAGAGTTGTTTTAAGGCTTAAATAGATTACGCTTATCCAATTCTTAGCACAGAATGTGTGCTCAAATACTTATTAGCTGTTTTTTCCCTCTCAGAGTCTAGTTGACTTATTTTTTAAGGGGTCTGCTCTTTAGATCAGATTCCATGGCTATTATCAGCACTTACTGCTGGTAATGCTGTGTACAGTCTCACAGGTCGTACACTGGCCCACTGCAAGAGACACTGTCTGTGTAGATGATGATACAAACAGATGTGAGTCACAGGATCCAGGCCCCCATTTTATGCTAATCTATTTATAATAACAACCTTTAAATTACAGGGAAAATGTGATGGCAACAGAAACAAATACTTCAATAATTTTTGCCCATTTTCTTTAATAGTATTAGAAGATAAAATGATGAACATAGAAATTAATTTTAAACCCTGTTATATTATTTCATGTATTAGGGGCCATCCTTATGATTCTGTGATTAAAAAGAACATGTATCCATTTGAGGTGCCTTAGCAGATTCCAGAATCTAGTTTTAAGGCGTGCTGCCAGCAGAAGCACCTCCTGAATGATCTTGATGGTCAGAGGCTGGGGGAGGAGGAACTGCCTCCTCCATCCCAGCTTTTCTCTCATTATGCTCTCGGATTTCCAGGTGATCTATTAGATCTTTTGAAGAGGAGAACTCACCCAGACACAGCTAGATGGGGAAGGGGTAAGATGAGAGCATGTCAAAGAAAGTGAGCACCCGCTCATGTATCAGATGGCAGGGAGGGCCTCTCACCTCCACCCTTGACCTTGGGTGGATCCCTGGGCTGCAGCAAAGGAAATGGGATAAATAACAAAATAACAGTTTTATCAAGTTAAGCCTGAACCACATCCGCCCTGTATCTTCTGGACATGTACTAGGTGTTTTGCAACCAAATCACTGTTTTAGTCCCACTTCAGGGGTGATGATTAGCATATTTATTGGGTAATGATGAGCTATCAAATTATCAACCGCTGGTCAGAAGCGTGTTGCTTGCCGGGTCCGTGGTGAATAGCCCACAGCCAAACAGATGGCTCTCAACTCTGTAATGCCAAAAGGCTTGTTGGAAGGATCTGTCTTTACCCCTGACCCAGAGCAGCTGGAAATGAGGATTTAGGGAGGAAAAACAACCTCCGAATGGAAAAATCAATTTGCATAAACAGGATGGACTTCCTGTTTGGGAGGACGGGTGGAAAAGCATTGCTTCTAATTCCGAGGGGCAGGGTTCTGCGGGATTTGGCATGACAACATACGGGAAGGAAACACAGGCATTTGGGGTCAGAGGGTCTTGGGTTACAGTCTCAAAATCAACCACCCCAAGCAGGTAAGTTACAAGGAACATTCATGACTGAGGTTGCTTGGTGGCTACTGAGGTCTGGGCGAGGCTGGGCAGGGCTGGCTGATCTCCACTGGAACCTGGCTTCTGGGCTCAATGGTCACATCAGGGGATATGCCGTCACCTGCGAGCTTCTTCCCATTGCCAAGTGCTCTGTTCTCCAGCAGGCTGGTGTGGGTTTGCTCCCACGGTGATCTCAGGGGACCCGGACACAAGAAGCAGGAAAGTTCCCTGGAGGCTGGGCTGGGGCCCTGCCGTGCTGTGTTTATTCAGCCAAGGTAAGTCCAGCGAGACTCAAGGAAGGTAGAAACGGACCCCCTGGTGACCAGAGGAGCTGCAAAGTTGCAGCACAAAGAGATTGGCTTTGGGGAGAAATGGGGCCATTTTTTCAAATCATCTGTCATATACATCCATTAGTGAGGACACGCTGCGTAACTCATCTCCAGTTCCTGAGCATGTGAAGTGGAGATGACAATCGTCATCTCAAAGCGCTGCTGTCCATTGGGTGATGGAACCACTGCAAGCACTTAGCTCCTCGTGTGCTCACTCACCCTCCACGAGGGCTGCTGTTTGCCCTGTGTGGAACTTTTACTATTTCCAGAATACCACGTTACTCGGCAAGGGGACTGCCCCTTCTGCTGGGCCACGCTTCAGCTTGCCTGGCTGAAGCTACACACCACTTTCCTGGGCTCCAGGGTGACCTAGACCTACTGGAACTCCATCCCTCCCCTGCTCACGGGTTGGGCCACGTTGGTGCTCTTTGTGTGGCTCGAAATGGTGCTGATGCACAGTAGGTGCTCAGTGAAACCCGGCTGACTGAGTGAGTGCCACTGTTGGAAGGAACATGGCCCTTTCATTGGTAGCTTGGCATCAGCTTCGCGGTGTCTTCTGCTCACATATCTCAACAGCTGCGCGGTTGCCACACACGCCAAGTGCTCAGAGTTGAGTTGCAGAATTACATGTGCTTGCTCTATGAAGTATGGTTTATCCTTCCATCTCCTCCTCCACCACTCCTGCCAGGACTGATTTCCAACCTTCACACCCAGTGTCCCTCCAGGGACAGTGTGGACATTTGGAGCGTCTTCAGATTCATGAGGACACTTCAGATTTTGCCAGAACATTCATGTTTAAACTGAGTGCAACTTCCAGACCACAGGAAGCCTGCTCTGTCTTCACACACCCTCTATGTCCCTGGACGCAGGTAGTCCCCTTCTATTATTTATGTATCATTATAAAATATAAATATTACATTGTCTATTTATCTCACTCTCAGACTAGATTTGCTCAGGTGTTTATCTTTAAATCCCAAATTAATTTTTGTTTTAAAGAAATCCTGTCATTTATTTCCTATCAACTCACTATTTGAGTTTTGAGTTTTTTATTTGGAGCTTCTTTTTAAGAAGACTCTGAAATAATGTTTAAAAGACCTCATTCTTGCAATTTAAAGGTGTGTGAACTAAAAAGAAGAAGAAAACAAGCTAGTGGGGATGGGAATGTGGATCCTGGTTTAACAAAGGCTCTGAGGTGGTCCACCAGCCACGCTGCTCTGCCTGGAGGGTGGCGAGCAGGGAAGGGGGTGCCCCATTCTCTCTGGAATCACAGAATAGCAGCCAAGCTGCTTGGAACACCAGTAGAGAGGTCTCCCTTCTTTCTCTTTCATAGTTACCGGAAATGCAAGTAGGTTGCTTCTTGGAGGCAAGGGGATGGGCACCAATAGACACTTGTGGGCAAAGACTGGAAAGCAACACATGGCCTCAGTTAGCGGAGATGGCCCCTGGAATTTGGGGATCCTAGGAGGCATCAGACACTGCACGTGCTTCTGCTAGTCATGGGGAAAGTGTTCATTTTTAAAAAATTATTTTTAATTAATTTCTTTTAGGAGGGTTTATTTATTTTAATTTTTAAAATTTGTTATAATTAGTTACATATGACAGTAGAGTGTATTTGTGCATTTTGGTAAATCATACATAAAGGAGTATAATTTCTCATTTTTCTGATTGTACATGTTGTTGGACCACATTGGTCATGCAGTCATATATGTAACGTGAGGTCATAATGTCTGTTTTACTCTACTATCCTTTCTACCCCATACCCCTTCCCCTCCCTTCACTCCCTTCTACCTAATCTAAAGTAACTCTATTCTTCCCCAGCGCCACCTCCCCAACTTATTGCAAATTAGCATCTGCATATTTGGTCTTTGTTTTTTGAATGCATAAAGAAAATGTGGTATGCATGTGTATGTTACTGGAATATTACTCAGCTTTAAAGAAGAATGAAATTCTGGCATTTACTGGTAAATGGATGGAGTTGGAGAATATCATGCTAAGTGAAAGAGTTCATTATTGACCACCCTTTGATGTTTTCCCAGCTTTATTTCAAGTCCTTGACAATATTCACATCATTCATTTAGACAATTTCCCAACAATGCTTTATAATTTATGCAAAACATTAGAATTAAAAGCTGCACTGTGGGTCATCATGCTTAGTTTGCATATTCTCAAAACAACTCCCCCAGTTTTCCAGTTTTCGGGAAGTGTAGACTGCTAACTCCCAGTGCCAGACAAGAGCAACACTTTGGGCTCCTTAGCCTCGTGGATTTGTTCATTGCAGCAATGCATCTTTTTCTTTTTCTTTTGGTCCAGGTAGATCTTCAGGCAGAGACCTTTCTTCATTTGAACGGTTTACCAACAAGGGAGTTTGATCACAATCTCCATATCGTTGGCCCAGCAGGTAAAATACGAGGAGAAGTTAAGTAGATCACGTGGGGCTTCACCAAATTCACAGCTGTGCACCCACCTTCAAATATATCTAATGATACGACTGCAGGTCACAGCTCTATAAATACCGACAGATCAATGTGCAAAAAAAAAAAAAAAAAAAAAAAATCACATTTTAAGGCAAAAGCTTATCTTTTTGAAAACTCCTCTGTCTGTGTCTCTAATTTTAGTAGCTGGATTTTGCATCTGCTTGTACATTTTTCAGAGCTGGAGTTTTTGAGGACTTCTTAGCTATTTTCGTATTTTTGATGAAAAGTATTGTTCTCACGGCCACTGGTTATAACTTGCAAAGAAAGCAGGTCACCCTGTAATTTAAAGGAAACAAACAGAAAGTTAATACAATACAGTGCTGGAGGAAACTGTCTTGGGCCTGGTGGCTGAAGCAGTATGGGGGGCTGAGCTGGGCCTGCGGGGATCACTCAGATCTGCAGGCTAAGAGCAGAACAGGAGGTGAGCAATGGGTATGCAGGCCTGGGATGGCAGTGCTGGGCACATTTTCTTTCTAATTAAAAGACGCTGAGACATGTGACTCTCTTGCAATCCGGATGGAGAGAGCAAATAAATCTAAAAAGAATTTTCAACTTATGATATCTTCTAAGATGCCCTAATTCCTAATGGTCATAAATTGTATACTGATTAGAAGTTGTAATGACTTGACCAGATCCTGGATTTACTCAGGAAGGAGCAGGGTGTATTTTGAACTCAGAATGACTTTTGAAACTTGGGTGTCACTGCCCAAGGGTGCAGGAGTAAATTTGCTTACTTATTTTTTCTTGTTCCTTTATTGGGGGGATCATTATTATTATTATTATTATTTTATTTTGGGAGGTAATTTTAAAAGTACAGAAAAGTTAAGAAAGAAATGTAGCTTCTTACCATTCAAAATTGACCATTGCTATGAATTTACTGCATATTCCATCACCTTTTTCTAGAAATAAAATATTTCAGGCAAACTTGAAGTTTCTTTTGACACCAAACTCAATCATTCTCTTTTCTTTATTCTTTAAAATTATTTTCTCATATATCTGTGTGTTTTATCTGTATGCATATGTATATATAAAATTATGTATTTTAATGCATATATGAGGCTCGATACTATAAACTTTTATTTTCTTTGTTTATTAATATTAAGGGATATAGATTTAATTTATTTGTTTTTTTCTTTTATTTTTTTTGCACTACTCCAGATTGAACCCAGAAGGACTCTACCACTGCCCAGGCTGGCCTTGAACTTTTTGAAATCTTCTTGCCTCAGTCTCCTGAGGTGCAAGTGTGTACTGCTGAATCTGCTTCCCAATCTATTGTTTCACAATATCCCATTATCATATTTTATTTAGCTATTTCCCCATGAAAGACCTGTTAGTTGTTTTCAATTTTTCACTACTCCAAAAAAAAAAAAATTCCTAGTGATTTCTCTTGTATAAAGTAGGTGCAGGTATTTTTTCCCATCCAGAAAAGATATTCTGAGAAAGATTTGCGGTGTTTGAACACACATGCATTTAAATTGTCTCCCATAAGTCTTTGGCAATTGATAATCACAGAATTAGTTTATTAGCGTCTCTCTCTCCTGGTATTTGACAAACATTCTGTCTGCTCTTCCATTGTCTTACCTTCAGCAGGAGGCAGATGAGTTTAGAAAATCACTGATTTCTTGCCCACAGGTGGTACTGAGAGTGGATGCCCTGCCTTCCCCTCTTCTCTTTCTTCCTTCCCACCCACACCCAGAATCTCAGTTATCAACAACATGATGGAAACCACCAGAACCTGAGGAGGCAGTATTTCAGACAGAGGTGCTCATTGCTGGACTGTGAGCAAGAGGCCTGTCCTCTCCCCAGCTGATCAGCACTGGGACTGTCACATAGAGGTTGGTCATTCAAATTAACTAAGTGAATCCCAGGAGGCCCAGGGTAGATAGAACTAGAAGACAAGCTGTAAGGTCCTCCAACTTTCTCAGCTTTCAAGAAACAACCATTAAAATGGCTATTAGGAAAAAAAAAAAAAAAAACAAGTTACAAAGTGTTGGTTGGGATTTACCTCCTTATTCAGGTCCCCTATCTTCCAGATATTTCTTTTTCTTCTCTTTCATCTCCTTCTTCTTCCTCCCTTTCTTCTTCTTCTCTTCCTCCTCCTCCCCGCTTTCCTCCTCCCTCTCCTCCTTCTTTTTACTGGAGCTGGAGACTGAGTCCAGAGCCCTGGTAGGCTAGGCAAGGGCTCTACCACTAAGTAGTTAGCTCTTCCCCAGCCCTTTAGTTATTTTTTTCATGTAGTATTTTAAACCAAACTTAATAGGGAATGCCCCAAGTTTTTGTTCTCTGGGTAAAATTCATTAAGTTTAGTCATTCTGGTGATTTATTTTAATGATGAGAAACTTAAACTTTAATGATGAGAAACTAATTGCAATTAGTTGAATTATGTACTTATTTGTTATTTTATTTGTTGCTTCACCTCCATTCACCCTTCTAGCTACAGACCAAACTTTTTTCTTTTTTTTGGCGGGGGGATCATTTTAAGTTCATTCAACTTGATTGGGACTGGTGTCACTGCCAGCTCTAGGGATGGTTGTGTGACCTGGGCCCAACATTTCTTCCTCTTTGTCAGAGATTGGTTCAGATTTGGGCATCTGATATCCAGCATAACTCTTCAAACTGGACAGGAGAGGAACTTGCTTTTCTATGGGTCTTGAAGTTAGGGGTCCATACATCTGGGTCTCCCAACAGATGGAGCTAATATTGAAGCTATGGGAGAAGAGGTGACAAAGTCTAGGTCCCAGGGCCATCATCTGACCATGGTCACGCCATGGGTGGGCCAGTTCTAACCCAGGACTTTTCAGTTATGTGAATTAGTATACCCCCTTTTAGCCCAAGCAAATTTGTGTTTCTTCTAGGCTGCTTACGTACGGAGCCTGAACCAATCTGTCTTTAATGGAGAATCACTAATTCAGCCACGTGTTCCAACTACGTTCTCTAGAGCCTAGGGAATCTAGAGTCCAGAAAAATCTAGAACCTAGAGCCTAGATAAAGATCACAGATTAGTAGAGAGTTCGAAATTTGTCTATAAATTCAACCAGAGCCCACAACAATATTATAGTTGAAAAATTGAGGGCCAGCCTTATGCTCCAGTGCTAACTAGAGAATGTCGGTAAGGTCCAGAGAAGGTCTGCCCTGTAGTTGGCCACTGTTCACATGGCCATCTTCCAGCTGGCAGCCTGGCAGCCTCCACTCCTGGGTATACCGATTATGAGGGACAGACTCTGGGCAGGCCTAAACACCTGCCCCAGTTACAGAAAGTTCCTGAGAATTTAAGCACATGGTAAATAAGAGCCCTATTAATCAATAAGCTTCATGGTGATGGAATGGTCATAAAAATGTAAGCTATTTAGGGAAAGATATACTGTTGGTAGAATGAGATTTGAAAAGCATTAAACACTGGATCATTTTCTTAACAAAAACATCCCGTCTCTGTCTGCCTCCTTGGAACATTAAGCACAAATGAGACCAAGCAAAATATTCAGTCTTTCGATGATTTATAGTTAATAGTAAATTCAGACAAAAACACACCGATTTGAGACATTCTTGTTATTAAGGGACGGCCACTGCTTTTATCTTCTGCAATCAGCATGTTAACTCATATTCTCTCTTTTGCATATTCATAGTCATGGTCATTTTAGAGGCAATATACATAACTGGATTTTTTTTTTTTTAATTTCTTCACTGGGGCATCTTCGGGTTGGAAAGATTCCATAATTTAATATTTTCCCCAGCAGACAAGTTTTAAGACTTTATTTTACTTTCAGAGAGAAGATATGAAATGATGCTCATGCAAATGAGAACAAGCCCTGGTTGGTGTGTTATCGAGATCTAGCCCAGAGGACTTCTTTACAATTTCCCCCGGTGCCATTTAACACACGCATTTGTATTCTGCAGCTATTTTGTCATGGGTTCCTTTCTTCATCACTTCTCTCATCTGATTGGAACCATTTCTTATCTTTTTCCTATCCCGTTCCAACAAAAACACACTGTTTTGTACCAAGTCAACAAAACCTTATTTATATACTATGATAGGACTGAAAATACCCCAAACTGAAATAACAGTTGGTGGTATTCTTTGACAAATTGAACTGTTTGAAGAAGACAGAAAACTTATCAGATGTCAGCTCCAGACCTAGGAGCTGAAATCATCCTGTGGCTCTTTCAAACTTGCACTGTGTGCTGGACAATGGTGAAGAATAGGGCTAAGCAGCCCAAAACATCTTCCCTTTCTTCAAAATATCCAGAGCAAAGCAAGGAGTTTTTAAATTATTTGGTGGATAATTTCAAAGTCACTGCAAAAACACAAGGAAGAGATGGCATTGACCTAGACTAGTAATAATTCCCATAAAAGCATGACCCATCTAGGTCCCATAATTCTTATTAGAAGAGAAAAAGGTTTAGGTGGCAAGAATCCACCCTGTGTTTTAGAATAGGTTGGGTAATCAACAATCACAAAATCTAACTTTAGGATGTAAATGCAAGGACTCGAATAGAAAACTATCTTTTTTTTCTCAGAGAAGTAATTCCCATTTTGCTCCCCAAAGAATGTCTTGTTCCATATTCTCATGCCACAGACGACCTTTTATTAAAAGCATGCTCAAGATTGGCAACCTAAATGCATTTGTATAAAGCTTCAAGGGCAGGGGCTTCATGACTACCTGCTCACCATTGAATTCCCAGAAACTAATGCTGTGCTTAATGCAAAATAGACACATAAATATTTGAGCATGAATACAACACTTAAATATCCACTGAATACCATACTTGGAATGGTTGGGAGGGAAGCCTAAGTGCTAACCCAGAGCAGAATTTCTTTTGTGCATGTGTTGGAGATCAAATCCAGGGCCTTGCACATATGAAGCATGCACCGTACCACTGAGCTATATCTCCAGCCCCTATGGGATTAAAAAAAAATTACATTTTGTATAGCCATACTGGTAAAATGCCATGTAAGTCACAAAGCAAATGTTCACAGAGAACTTCTGAGAGTGTTGGCAAATGGGCACAGTACTTAGTGAAGGAAGGCCAGACCAACACTTGAAGAACCTTGAAGAATTATACCAAGATACTCGCACAATTATTTTCTAAATTCTCTTGCCTTTTTTTGCTCCAATTAATTGCTGTAGGTTAATTTCTTCATTGTTCACACTGCTCACATCGGAGGCAAATTCCATGAGGATGCAAAAGTGGGACTTAAAATCTTTGTGAAACCTTTTCCCTCCTCTGTCAGGAAGATCCTTCTCTGAGCAGCCTTTGATTCCCAAAATGTCACATAGACAAGCATTTTCTGTAGGAACCTTCCCGACAGTTAATGTCCACGTAAAATATTCTCAGAATTCCAACTTGTAAAAGAAAGTTCTACTCTCTGGGGACAAAATATAAAAACCAATACATATGCTTTACTGATAGTCAAATTCAACACACCTGTGGACTATACAACTGGAAATAAATATAGGGATAGTTTATATAATTATCTATTGGGTTGATGTTTCCAAGAAAACACAAATTCATAGAAATCTCTATCTTGTGGTAGGAAGAAGGGTCTCAACCAAACTTGGAAAATTCCACAAACTAATTCTCTTTCCTCGAAACTGACAAATTGCATTTGCATATTAAAGGTTCAGAGAAACCTCCCAGCTAATAAAAATTTGATTAACATCATTCATAATTAAATAAGCAAACTTATTTGCACCAGATAATATTGTTTTCTAGGTATATCTAGAAAATTAATTATATGCATAGCTACTCACAAGCATTTTCTCTCAATAGCAAATTGATAATGATATCATGCCACCTTTGTATTCCTGAAGGATTAAGTTCTAAAACCTTCCTGAAGCTTCTGCATCAATCACTTGGTAAGCTTCTCCAATATCACTTAAGCTATTATTTTGTTCTTCAGATCTAACGTGATACAATCTTGCGAGCACAATGGCACACATGGAATGGAGAATAACAAGGCATCATTGAGTCAGAACTGACTCAAGCCAGCTTGGCTTTTTTAAGACCCTGTGTAATCATTTTTATGGGGGCTGTATGCAGGCACTTTGAGTCCCTGTTGAAAGTGTGGTTTAATTCTGCAGCTTCTGTGGTATCTACACACAGATCGTTTTATTAGATTGCTTAAGTTTTCTAAATTGCATTTATCACCTAAAGCCATCTTGGGTGTGGGTATCACACTATGATAACACTGCATATTTTAATAAGCATTAGAAAGAAAGACAACCGGCACAGCATACTTGTGATTTTTGTCCAAATGCTATTGCTTAGAATTAGGCTAAAGTTTAAGGTTAGAGAAAATGGGTTGATTTAAAGAAAAATATTTTAATCATTTGTCATGTAAGTAAGTGAAACAGCAAAGATTTTAAGATGTTCTATGTTTGTGAAATGCCAGGTTTATTGTTTTGTGAGACTCGCATTAATGACCAGTTTTTTGTGCCAGATGAAGTGTGTGGACTGGTAAATCCCAAGCCTGACTATGAAATACTAATGCAGTTTCCACCCTGGGCCACCTCGGTCTGAATCTTCAGGCATGGAATCAGGGAATTAGGCATTCCTTAAAGCTCCTGGGTTATTCCCTTGTGCAGGTAGCGTTTGGGACCCACTGGGCTAAGGTATTCTCCTAGTGCACCTGTTGCTTCTGATTTCTTTCTTTTTTTCCAGATGCTTCTGGATGTTTCTTTAATCTGACTTTATATTCACAGTTCATGCCAATCCTCTGGGTCCAGAATAGAAACGCAGTGGTGGCAGGTAGTCTGGATCCTTCTATTGATGTGGTTGGGGTCCGGCATCTATGCTAATTTCCTGCCTCAGTTACACAGATTCTATAATAGTATTTCCATTGTTGTATTTACTTGTGTTCTATAGGATTCTGTGCTAATCCCACGCAAAATTTAGAAGTGAAACTCTACTACACATGAATTCTGTAAAAAAAAATTCTAGAGAATATCCGAGAATGCTTTCTGCATGTTTTCTCTGCACGCTCTCTTCATCTGCAGCAGTGAATCTGTTTAGATCTTCTTGATTTTAATATACAAAGAAAAGTTTCTGGATTGAGAGTGCACTTATCTCATGATTTAAAAATTCAAATTCTGCTCCCTTCTCTCTAATTGATTAATCCTCATCCCACCCTGGACTCTGTCAGACTCCACTGCAAACTTCTTTCAGCCAGAGAAGACGAGGCTTACCATGATCTAGCTGTCTGAAAATCCATTTTTGTTTTTATTTTTTACTTTGTAAACAATTACCTAGTGCCTATTTGATGTACGCAACATGTGGTTACACTGGCGAAAGGATCTTGTTTGATATATGCAGACTGAGTATCCAAGTAGTTTAGCTCAAGATTTGGGGACTGAAATATAGACTAGCAAACTACAAAATGCAGAAAGCCAAAGAGGTAGAAAGTTATTCCAGCCTCAACACCGACCTATTTATTTTCTGACACATGCAACTTATTTGTTCTTTTTTAAATGCATGAAAATGTAAAAGGCGATTGCGATCTTGTCTTTCAGCGTGCACAAATGCGTAAGCAGCATTTCAGCTGGTTCCCCACGAATCTTTCCTCATCTACTTCTCGTTCCATCTTTATTCAGCGCTTCCTTTTGTGAACCTCCAAGGTAACAGCAGATTCTTGGCCTTCATAAGGGATCCAACAAGAAATTTTACAAACTTCTGAATTTAAGAGCATCTCTGGGGCAAGTGTTGGCAAATATTTTCTGTAAAAGGCCAGATAGTAACTATTCTCAGTTTTGTGAGCCAAGGCCTGTCGCTTGACTGAGTTCCGCTGTTGCACCATGAAAGCAGCCGTAGACAGTAAGGGAATGTGTTCCAATAAAACCGTATTCAGAGGTGGGAGCCCAGTTTAGTTAGCTAACCTTGCTTTGCAGGGCACAGTTTGCTCCGCAGAGCTGAGCGCAGTAAAACTAAGAAATCTTAACGACTTCTGCAGTCTCGCTACTCTGTAAATATAAAAGTCATTTTCAAGCTATTAAGGTTAATTCAGCTCCGCCATGAACTCTGTACCATCGCACGTTGTGTAAGAGCTTACCTGGGTCTGGAACGTCTTCTCGCCTCCCCACGGTTATTGCATATAGACAGACAAGCAGAACAGAGAAGCTGAGCTGGGAGTTGCAGAGCTCAAAGAGCACCAGCAATTCACCCCCACATGCCAGTCCTTTACAAGGACGGTGCCATTGACCTTCAGTTCCCTTGTGAAGGAGGGGAACTGAAGGAGTTAGGGGTGCTCATGCTAAGGCTCGTGTGCATCAGGCAATTCAGCACCAAATCATTTTTACGTTCATAACCTTAGATTCCCACCTGTTCTGTTCTGGGTGTGCTGGCCGTGTCTACCCAACCTGGCCACAACTACCCTCCTTGTCCATGTCCACCACAGCATTTAGTGAAGAGTCAAATCACAGTTAATAAGTGAATACATTTTATTAAACAACCACCGGGTTAAGATATTGTCCCTGTTCAGACATTCCTCCTGATTGCAAATACATCCCTAGGTGATACATTTTGAGTGCGGGGATGAAGCGTATCAGCAGTTCTATGTGACGTAAGCTGTGATGGGATCCCTGACGAGCTTGTGCTACAGGTCGGATCCTAACATCCTTCAAAGGCTCACAGGTTAAATGATTGGTTGGACCCCAGAGTGGTGCGGATAAGAGGTGGTAGAATTGACAGGAGTGGGAAGTCCTTGGGTCAATGGGGCATGCCCTTGAAGGGGACTGTGGGACCCCAGTGTCTTCCTCTTTCTCTCTTGCTCCCTGAACATGAAGTGGGCACTTTTGCTCCATTCCGTACTCACTCCTTGATGTGCTGCCCTTCCACAGCTCAAAGCAAGGGGACCATGAACTAAAACCTCCAAAGACCCACAATAAACCTCTTCTAGTTTATTATAAGTTTATTATCTCAAGTACTTTTTATAGTGATGGAAACTGACACAGCGTGTTCCTTCCACTGGTGTGACATGTGTAGTCATTGGTTACCTTGCCCTGGTTTTAGTTTCATGATGATGATGATGATGATTTGCAAATTTCTCATGCTCTGGAGCAGAAGAAGAGAAGGATGGATTTTTTTTATTAATTTAAATTAACACATATAAATTGTATGTATTTATATAATGCATGTACTGTTTTGAAATATGCATACACTATAAAATTGAAATTTTATATCCTTTGATCAACATCCACCAACCTCCCTCCACTCCAGCTGCTGACAACGGCCATTCCACATACATGTGAGGACAAGGGGTTATTTGTTTTTCTGTGTATGGCTTATTTCCCTTAACATAATGTCCTCTAGTTTCAAGAATGTTGTCACAAATAACAGGATTTCTTTCCATTTTTTTTTCAAAGTTTCTTCATTCTTTCCTACCCACCCCCACCTATGGATCAGCATCCGTTTATCAGAGAAAACATTCTGCCTTTGGTTTTTTGGAATTGGATTATTTTACTTAGCATGATATTCTGCAGTTCCATCCATTTGCCTGCAAATGCCATTATTTCATTCCTTTTTTAAAGCTGAGTAATATTCCGTTGTGTATATGTAGCACATTTTATTTATCCATCCACTGAAGGACATCTAGGTTGGTTCTGTAGTTTAGTTACTGTGAATTGAACTGCTGTAAATATCGATATGGCTGCATCACTGTAGTATGCTGATTTTAAGTCATTTGGATATAAACTGAGGAGTGGGATAGCTGGGTCAAATGGTGGTTTCATTCCAAGTTTTCTTAGGAATCTCCTTACTGCTTTCCATAGTGGTTGCACCAATCTTCAGTCCCACAGCAACGTGTAAGTGTACATTTTTCCCCACATCCTCGCCAATACTTATTATTGCTTGTATTTTTGATAGTTTGCCATTCTGACTGGAGTGAGATGAAATCCTTGGGTAGTTTTAATTTGCATTTTTCTAATTCTAAGAGATGATGAACACTTTTTCATATGTTTGTTGATCGCTTGTATTTCTTCTTCAGTGAAGTGTCTGTTCAGTTCCTTTGGCCATTTGTTGATTGGAGTTTTTGTTTTTTTGGTGTTAAGTTTTTTTGAGTTCTTTAAATATCCCGGAAATTAGTGCTGTATCTGAGGTGTGTGAAAAAGATTTTCTCCCATTCTGTAGGCTCTCTCTTCATGTTATTGATTGTTTGCTGAGTAGAAGCTTCTTAGTTTGATTCCATCTCATTTATTGATTCTTACTTTTACTTCTTGTGCTTTAGGGGTCTTGTGAAGGAAATCAGGTCCTAAGCTGACAGGATGAACATTTGGGCCTACATTTTCTTATATTAGGCACAGGGTCTCTGTTCTAGTGCCTAAGTGTTCGATCTGCTTTGTGTTGATTTTTGTGCAGATTGAGACAGGGGTTTAATTTCACTTTGTTATATATGGATTTCCAGTTTTCCCAGCACCATTTGTTGAAGAGGCTATCTTTTCTCCAATGTATATTATAGGCGCTTTTGTCTAGTATGAGGCAACCGTATTTATGTGGGTTTGACTCTGTGTCTTCTATTTTGTGCCATTGGTTTACAGGCTCTTTTGGTGCCAATATGATGCCATTTTGTTACTATGTCTCTGTGGTGTAGTTTAAGGTCTGGTATTGTGATGCCTCCTGCTTCACTCTTCTCACTCAGGATTGCCTTGGCTATTCTGGGTCTCTTATTTTTCCAAATAAATTTCATGATTGCTTTTTCTATTTCTACAATGAATGTCATTGGAATTTCAATAGGAATTGCATTACATCCGTATAATGCTTTTGGTAGTATGGCCATTTGACAATATTAATTCTGCCTATCCAAGAGCATGGGAGATCTTTTCATCTTCTAAGGTCTTTGTTATGGTTTGGATGTGAGGTGTCCCCCAAAAGCTCATGTGTGAGACAATTCAAGAAGGTTCAGAGGAGAAATGATTGGGTTGTAGGGGTCTTAACCCAATCACTGATTTAATTCCCTGATAGGGATTAACTGAGTGGTAACTGCAGTGCTGGGTGTGGCTGGAGGAGATTGGAATTAGGGCATGCCTATTGGGTATGTATTTTGTATATGGAGAGTGACGTCTCTCTCTGCTTCCTGATGATGAGAGCTGTTTCCGTCTGCCATGTTCTTCTGGCATGATGTTCAGCTTCACCTGGAGTCCTGAGGAATGGAACTGACTCTGTGAATTGAGACCTCTGAAACTGTGGGCCCTTCAACAAATTCTTCCTCCTCTACAGTTGTGCTGGTCAAATCATGTAGTCACAGCAGTGAAAAAGCTGACTAAGACAGTCTTCTTTAATTTCTTTCTTTAGTGTTCTGTAGCTTTCATGGTAGTGGTCTTTCACCTCTTTTGTTAGATTGGTTCCCAAATATTTTATTATTTTGAGGCTATTGTGAATGGAGTAGTTTTCCTAATTTCTCTTGAAGTGAATTTGTCACTTATGTACAGAAACACATTTGATTTATGGGTATTGATCTTATATCCTGCTACTTTGCTGAATTCATTTATGAGTTCTAGAAGTTTCCTGGTGGAATTTTTTAGATCCTCTAAATGTAGAATCATGTCAGCAAATAGTGATAGTGTGAGTTCTTCTTTCCCTTTAGTTTCTTTCATCTGTCTAATTGCTCTGGCTAGAATTTCAAGGATGATGTTGAACAGAAGTAGTGAAAGAGGGCATCCCTGTCTTGTTCCCTTAGAGGGAATGCTTTCAATTTTTCTCCATTTGGAATGATGTTGGCCTTGGGCTTAGTATAGATAGCTTTTATAATGTTGAGGTATGTTCCTACTATCCCTAATTTTTCTAGTGTTTTGAAGATGAAGAGGTGCTGTATTTTGTCAAATGCTTTTTCTGTATCTATTGAGATATTATGTGATTTTTGTCTTTAAGTCTATTGATTATGTTTGTTGGTTTCTGTATGTTTAAACCAACCTTACATCCCTGGGATGAACCCCATTTGATTGTGGGGCACTATCTTTTTAATGTGCTTTTGTATGTGATCTGTCAGAATTTTGTTGAGAATTTTTGCATCTATGTTCATCAGGGATATTGGTCTAAAGTTTTCTTTCCTTGATGCATCCTTGTCTGGTTTTGGTTTCAGGGTGATATTAGTCTCATAGAATGAGTTTGGAAGGATTTCCTCCTTTTCTATTTCATGGAATAATTTGAGGAATATTGGTGTTAATTCTTCTTTGAAGATCTTGTAGAACTTGGCTGAGAGTCTGTCTGGACCTGGGCTTTTCTTGGTTGGTAGACTTTTGATTTCATTGCTTGAAATTTATCTGTGTAAATTGTGTAGGTCCTCCTGCATCAGTTTAGGTGGATAGTATGTCTCTAGAAATTTGCTGATGTCTTCAAGTTTTTCTATTTTATTTGAGTTTAAAGTTTCACAACAGTTTCTAATTATCTTCTGTCAGTAGTATCCATCATGATATTTCCTTTTTCATCATGATTTTTTAGTAATTTGAGTTTTCTCTTTCTCTTTGAGTGTGGCTAAGGGTTTATCAATTTCATTTATTTTTTCAAAGAACCAACTTTTTGTTTTGTCAATTTTTCAATTGTTTCTTTTGTTTCAATTTTATTGATTTCAGCTCTGAGCTTAATTATTTCCTGTCTTCTGCTACTTTCGGTGTTTATTTGTTCTTCTTTTTCTAGGGCTTTGAAATGTAATGTTAGGCCATTTATTTGTTGACTTTTTATTGGCGTAGCTTCTATTTTTTTATTTTATTGTTGATTTCTAGTTTCATTTTGTTATGATCTGATAGAATGCGGAACAGTATTTCTATTTTTTTATCTGCTGAGAGTTGCTTTGTGGCATAACATATGGTCTATATTAGAGAAGGATCCATATGCTGCTGAGAAGAAAGTGTATTCACTCAATGATGGAAGAAACACTTTATATATGTCAGTTAAGTCTAAATCATTGATTGTATTAATTAATTCTATAGTTTATTTAGTTTTTGTATGGAAGATCTATCCACTGGTGAGAGAGGTGTGCTAAAGTCACTCAGTATTATTGTGTTGTGGTCTATTTGATTCTTGAAATTGAGAAGGGTTTGTTGGATGTACATAATGCTCCATTGTTTGTGGCATATATATTCACAATTGCCACGTCGTGTTGGTATGTGATTCCCTTAAGCGGTATGAAATGTCCTTCTTCATCCCTTCTGACTAACTTTGGCTTGAAGTCCACTTTGTCCGATATGAGGACAGAAACCCTGCTCATTCATGCAGTCCATAAGAGTGGTATGTTTTTTCCCAATCTTTCACCTTCACTATGGATGTCTTTTCCTAGGAGGTGAATCTTTTGAAGGCAGCATATTATTGGGTCTTTTTTTTAAGATCCAATCTGCCAGTCTATGTCTTTTGATTGATGAGTTTTGGCCATTAACATTCAGGGTTGTTATTGAGATATAGTTTATATTCCCAGTCATTTTGGTTTATTTTAGGTTTTTAACCTGATTTAGTTTCTCCTTTGATTGACCCTTCCTTGAGTGTAGTTCCTCCCTTTATTGGTGTTCACTGTTTTTTTTTTTTTTTTCATTTCTTCCTCATGGAATATTTTGTTGAGAACACTCTGTAGTGTAGGCTTTCTAGTTGTGAATTCTTTTAACTTTTGTTTAACATGGAAAGCTTTTATTTCATCTTCAAATCAGAAGCTTAATTTTGCTGGATATAGAATTCTTGGGTGGCATCCATTTTCTTTCAGAGTTTGATATATGTTATTCTAGGACCTCCTGGCATTGAGGGTCTGGGTTGAAAAATCAGTTGAGATTCGAATTGGTTTCTTTCTATATGTAATTTGATTTTTTTCTCTTTCAGCCTTTAAAATTCCTTATTCTGTTCATTAGTCATTCTCATTATAATGTGCTTTGGTGTGAGTCTGCTGTAATTTTGTACATTTGGGGCCCTGTAATCCTCTTGTACTTGATTTTCTATTTCATTCTTTAGATTTGGGAAATTTTCTGATATCATTACATTGAAAAGATTGTGTATTCCTTTGGTTTATATGTCCATGTCTTTGTCTATTCCAATAAATCCTAAATTTGATCTTGTCATGTTATCCCATATTTTGTGGAAGTTCTTTTCATTGTTTCTTACCATCTTCTCTGTGCAGTCAACTTTATTTTCAAGATTATGTATTTTGTCTTCATTGTGTGAGGTTCTGTCTTCCAAGTGGTCTAGTCTGTTGGTGATACTTTCCATTGAGTTTTTAATTTGGTTTATTGTTTCCTTCATTTCGAGGATTTCTGCTTGATTCCTTTTTATAATCTCTGCCTCTTTATTGACATCATCTTTCACTTCCTGTAATTTCTCTCCAATACTATTCTTTATGTCAAAGATCAAAACAATCATGTATTTTCTAAACTCCTCTGACATTTCTTCTACGGCATTGTCTATAGATTCTATTGGTGGAACACCTTGGTTTGTTTGAGATGCTTTCTTCCTTTCTTTTTGTTTGTGTGTCTTCTCATCTAGTTGTTTGAAGCTGAGGCAGTAGAGGTTCTACCCTGTATTCTTACAGTGTTCCTGAAGACTTCCAGCATCTCACCTTTAAGGGGAAGGCCAATATTAACAGCACCCAATGCAAATGATATACCATCTTAAGCCAAATGGCTCCTTTTAAGATGTTTACAGTTTTGTCAGAAGAGATGGAAATGAAGTGTTCAATTATTGTCTATAATATAAATAGTAAGTTTGCTAGAAGGGTTTACCATTTCAAATGATGGACAATGAGGGAAGAGAAGTAGTGTAAGATGTGATGTTTATGAGACAGAGTTTTCCTGTCTCATAGTAAGAGCCAAGGAGGAATCAGTAGAAGTTGGCTGTCAGTATGAGAGAATTGAGAAAGAGAATCCAGGGAGAGAGGTCGGTGAGAGAAAAAAATATATACAGATTAAAAAAAAAGTGAAAATATAAGAATATACAACAAACTATAATATCCTCTTCAGACATCCCATTTCTCAATAAGTTGATGCATGGAAAATATTTGGATTCAAAGATGGTAGAATTGTGAGAGAGATGGTTAAAAAAAAAAAAAAAAGGAAAGTTCCTGCAGGTGTGCCTGTCAGGCCTGTGTGAGTGTACGTCTTACTTACACCCTTGAGACATTCACAGCTGGTGGCCCTCTGTGGCAGAACTTCCACAAGAAGTTCCACAAGAAGAGACATTCACAGCTGGTGGCCCAGAGCCAGGAGCTTCTCCTACACACCCCTTCCTTTTTATTAATTTGAACCAGGGATTCCCTTAGGAGGACCTCATTGACCTGCATTCTGTGGATCTTTCTTGTGATTATAGTCCAAAAACATTTCACCAGGACTATAAGCACTGTGATTATAATACAAAGAAGTCCCAGAAAACTGAAGTTAGAGGGGGCAATGCGGTTTCTTACCTTATTCCATGTCTGGGTGATTACAGAGGTGTCTATTTGGTACACTCTGATTTTTGACATATTACGTATTGTATGTTCTGTCTGTAATGTTCTGTTAAGGTACGCCTGTGAACATTGAGTTTTTAAGTGTGTAGCCAGTCATTCTGTAGCTTGGGTGGTGTTTGTGACATTTGAGTTAGCAGTAAATTCACAGCTGCTAGCCAAGAGCCAGGGGCTTCTCCTACAGAAAGTCTCAATGGAAAATTGAATGATTGCTTCTGTTGCCTTTCAAAAAATTTCTCAGCTTCCTTTCTCTGCTGATTGGTAGGGTTGTCTAAAGTTTGATGTTAGCTCCAGTCCAGTGGGTGCTGGACTGGTTGGGTGGGCAAGCTGATAGCGAGATGCCCTCACACCCTCTTACAGTCTTCTCACCCACTGTAGCTGGCCCCTTCTGTCCCTGCACACTTCAGGACTCACTGAGCTGGAGAGAGCCCAGTTTTCTCCTGTTTCTTCAACCTCTGCTCCCCCCCAGGGCACTGCCCCTAGTCTCTGGCTTTCCACAGTCTTGCCAGACCCAGACTGGCCCATGCAAACCCAGCTGCAATCTGATGGACCTGGGGTTCCACATCCCCAGGCCCTGTGTTGCTGCAGTCCCAAGATCTCAGTGCAGTGAGTCAGTAAGGAATTGCTTTACATACAGTTAAATAAGGGAACAAACAGGCTTCACAGTTGTCCAGACATTAGTGACACCAGTTAAGAACAGGGACAGCACCCATCAATGGATGAATCTGATATGTCTACACAATGGAAAATGATTCTGCCTTAAAAAACAAAAGAAATCTGATGATTCAAGATGGCAGACTAGAGCGAGGCAGGCATGCACCACCATGCCCAGCTGGAAATTTTATTTAGTAAATATAATGCAGTATTGGAGAGTGATCAAGGTTTGGATCTCTTAAACGAGTTACTCGATCTCATTGAGCATCAGTTATCATATCTGTGAAATAGTGTAATGGAATCTTCAGCCCTGGTTTTTGGTTTGGAGGACACTAATTTCAACACTCAGTAGAAAATACTGAGCAGGGAGTCAGCTGGTGGCCCTCTGTGGCAGGAGGTCGGCCCTGGCCACCTCCGCCTCTCTCACTTTCCATGACTTTCTCCTTCTTCAGGTTGGGATTTAATCTTTCCCTTGTGCCCCTTATTACTGAGCCCACTGCTTCTCACCTAAGCATATATAGGAATTTTTTTTTAATAAAGTTGTTCATTTTCAATAATTGGCAAGTGACTTTGTCTCCCTGGGCTGTCTCTGGCATGTAGTCAGATCCTGACAAAGGAGATCATCAGCCCACGTTTTCTGCCTTACAATTGCAATGTTTATTGCAATGGTGTTAAGATATTTTTATTGCGGGCTTGGTGTAAAAATAAAGTGTGCAGGGTTTAAACCTGTTGGCAGTGTGAATCATGCCTTCTATCTCCTGGAGGTTTAGTCGATAGAAAAGGCACAATTTCCCATTTTTAAGTCCATTTTTTTTAAACCAAAGTTTAACTCCAGTCTTCATGTAGATTTTACCCTTTAAAAAATTATTACTAATAATGTCTTCTCTCTGTTCCAGGATCTAATACAGGGCACCAGGTTTCCTTGACATGCTCTCCTCTGTCCCTTCTGTTCTGTGATGGTTTCTCAGTGTCTGTTTTTCACGACCTTGAGAATATTGAAGGGCACTGGCTCCATGTCTTAGGGTGTGCTGCAATTGGGGTCTGTCTGATGATATTTTGCTCATGATCAGTGGAGTAATAGTTGTTGGGGAAGAAGGCTGTGCAGGTGGCGTGACCTTCTCACCATATCACAGCACATCAGGTGGCCCGTCATATCCACACGATGGGCCATGTGTGGACCTCAGACCTTGGAGTAGGTAGTGTCTGCTCGGTTCCTTCCCGGAATGTTACTTTCCCTCTTTCCATACTCCACCCTCTGGAAGCAAGTCACCAAGTGTGGCCCACCTCAAGAGGAGGGTCAGGTGGGGAACTGATCTCTATTTCCTGGAGGTGGGCGTGTCCACAGATACTCAATAGAATACCTGTAGGCAAGATTTCTCTCTACAAGCCCATTAAAAAAAATCACCTTTGGAGAGGGGTGTTTTCCCCCTACGTACGTCAGTTCCCATCCGTATAGTAAACCTACATCTAGAGTAGTCTTGATATTCCCTCTGGTCCTTGTGATTTGAAGTATTTATATAACAAAGTGCCGTTGAGATGTATTCCTGATTTTCATCTGTTAAATAGGAAGGCTGGTCCCATATACGAGTCTTTCTGTTTTCTTTTGAAAAAAGAAAAAAAGGAGAAATCCCTTTGTTAGAATGTTGGAAGATACAGAGTCCCACGGGGGTTTTGCAAAAAGAACAAAAGATGAACGGCTGGCAAGTCTCAAGAGCCTCTCGGCAGCACTCATGAGCGGTCTCATAATGCAAATTTCCTCCCGGGCTGGGTGGTTTCTGGGTGCCTGAGCAGGTAAGGGACAGCAGGCGGTGCCTCCTGCTGCTGGAGTGGAGGGGCAGGAGGCGCTGCATTGTGTGATGCTTCTGTGTTTTAACTGATTTAAATCACTCTGAAAACACTCGTCAATCAGGAAAACAGACACACACACCAAAACCTTCCCTGAAAGCTTCCAGTGTGGCCCACCTGGGATGCAGCCAAGGTGTGCCTTCCACCACAGCTGGACACCCGGAGCTCATCGCTCCAGAAAGTCTTCTTCAGCACATGAGATGTCCATGGAGTCTGGTTAGGGACTCCATGGATGTCTTGGTTAGGGAAATCACAATGGCAGCAGAGCTCTGGCTGAGGTGAATTTGGTGATTCATTAGAAGAAACTCGAGGAGCAAGTGTTGCTGGGAGCTTCCAAGGGGGGACCTGCAGGAACTGCAGCCTGAGACAGTGAGCTTTGGATGCCCAGGGCCTGAGCCGTCGGCACTTCTGTGGCCCCAGGGCTGAGGTGGGGTCTGGGGTGTGGAAGGAGAGTGGTAGTTAACTGAGGAGAGTAGCCGTCATAACAAAAGTGGGACAGAGCATGTCACAGGTTGGACTTAGAATGTCCCCCAAAGGCTGGTCTCCAGCGCAGCAACGTCCAGGTGGAGATTTGGGAACCTACTGGATCACCAGGGCTCTGACCTCATCAGTGGATTCATCCAGAGGTAACGGATAGACACTGGGAGGTGGCAGAAACCACGGGCAGGTGGGGCATGGCTGGAGGAAGACGTAGGTCCTGGGTGTGCCCAGGAAGGGCACTTCTTGCTCCTGGTGCCTGCCTTTCTCTTGTTCTGGCTCTCAGGGGAGTTGAGCAGCTTTCCTGCCCACCCCCCCCCCACTCCCACCATGAAGCTCTGTCTCCCTCAGGCCCAGAGCAGTGGAGCCCGCTGACCACAGACTGAAATCAAAATGAATCTTTCCTCCTCTGAGTCGTTCTTCTCAGGTATTTGTCACAGTGACAAGAAACTGGCCACACCCTGGGGTAGGGTCCCGGAGGCTCTTTTAACAAGTGCCATCACCCTCCTGACCCAGGTGATCTCCATGCTCAAGACCACCCAGATCATGTGAGGCTGGGCCTCACATGCAGAAGGAGGGACCTCAAGGTGAACACAAACCCCAAGGCCTGTCCATACAAACGCCCCTCAGCTTAGAAAGGCATTGGGTTCCAACCAGCCCCTCAGAAAGTTGAAAATATTGCTAAGTTGAAAACCGTACCTAACCTCATGGCCAGTACCCCTGCCCCGAGGCCACTCCTCCCAGCACCTGCACTGGAGGTTAAGTCTCCTGCAGATAAATCTGGGGGACATATTCAACCATGGCAGATGTCATCATCCCATTTCAGTAGATAAATCAGAGTGAGAGGTTCGGAGGCACGACCTTGGGACACTTATCGATGGAGGGTACACACTCGCACCAGCAGTGTGGCTTCTTGATGTCTGATCCGGAGGAATTCTCACCTGGGTCCACGTGGGACACGGGTAATAATTTTCACTGCAGGAAGTTGAGAATCAATTTGTGTCTCCATCCCTGGGAGAGAGGAGAGGCAAAGTGTGAGGTCAAGAAAAGAACACGGATGGATCTCAGATCCTTAGTGTTGAAGAAACGAGGTCTAATTTCAATAGAAATAACTGTATTCACCGACCTTTGTTTCGTTTGCCAACAGATGCCACCTCTAGGCACATCAAGTAAAATAGTCAAAAACACTAGTTTTGTAAACAAAAAAGATTAAAATTAAATGCATTTGAATGACTGCTTATGGTCCAAGTGGACAAGTGGGGGGGACATACAGAGACAAATGAGGAATAAATGACAATGAAAATCAGGAGAGGAGGCTCAGGAGGACCAGTGAGAAAGCTACACCACCACGTGAGGAATAAGACGAATTCGACTTTTAAATAGGAGGGGAAGAGGAGAGGAGCTGGGGGAGAGGGAGGGGGAGAGAGAGAGGAGGGCAAGCAAGGGGAGGGGAGGCGGGAGAAGGGAAGAGAAAGGGAAGACAGAGAAGCAGATGCCACATCTTTCCTGGGCTGTGCAGTGGATGGGAGAGGGCATGGAAATTTGAGCCTGATTTTTTTGTCAGGATTCAAATCCATGAAGCCATGATTTCCTTCATCAGGAGCCAAGCTGCCTCCCTTTAAAAGTTGCCTTTGATGAAGGGTTGGGATTACGTAAATTTCTCAAACTGTGCATTTCTCCATTTAGTGCACCAGTAATTACTGAGCATCTACTACGTCCCAGGCTCCCCAGGTAAGTTAAGACTGGTGCTCGTGGACTAACCGGGATTCCTCCATCTGGTGATGCAATGTCATTCAGTCATCTCCAGTTTGTCTGTGCACAAGAAAAAGGGTGCGATGAAACATCCAGATGATGTTCCTACAAACCCACGTGTTCATTAGATTCTTCTCTGACAACTAGAATCTTGACTAGGATCTTGGGAGATCATAGCTAGAGCTAAGAATATTTCCAGCAAGAAGACTTAGGGACATGAAACGAGAGCTGAGAGATGGAGACTAAGTCGTGCCATGGACTATTTTCTCTACTGTAAGAATACATAGACTTGTGATGCACAACATTTCATTAAAATGCAATCGAACTTGTTCTGGCAGCTGGGGGAGAAATTGATAACTGTATGATTTACTTCCAAATGGTTCTCTGCAGTTGAGAAAATGCTTTTTCCTGCACTGTTTTATTTGAACTTCACCATAGGCAAAGTAGGGCTCATCAGGCCCATTTTGTATAATCTGAATATGTTTAAATGCAATCATTATTTGAATTCTATCCTTTGCATATTCAAATGAGTGTGCAATCATTTTTCCAGGCTTAAGCCAAGGCTTTGACTGGAGGCTGTATTGAAAACCCAAACAAACAAACAAATAAACAAAATAAAACAAAAATTCTTCTTTGTCTCATTTCTCTCTCTCTCTTTTTCTGTCTACACACAACTCCGCCATGATTTTTATTGCAACAACTAGTTGCTTTTATTTTCCCTTCTACCCAAATTGTATAAATCTATCAGTGTTTTAAAACACTGCAAAATTGCAGAAACCAATCGTCTTCATTTACTCCTCACTGAAGGGTTCTTATTAATCGGGATAGAAGCACTGATTATAAAGAGATGAATAGTCCCGATTAAGGTATCAGGGAGACCTTCAACTTGGCAGACCAAAAACAGAACTCGGGAAGCTTCAGCTTGAACGGAGGTTTGCCCAGGGACAGAGATGGCTGCTTTACAGTTTTTGTTCTTTCCTTTCAGTTTCTCTTAGGGAAACTGCTCACCATGGAAGTGATTTTTTCACTGGTGGCAACTGGGTTGTAAAATGCTGCATTGAGAGAAGGGGGTCCGCATGGACTGTCCTCCCTCCTGCTGACTTCCTGCTCCGCCTGGTGTAGGGCACTCCCTGACTCAGCTGCCCAGCTGCTCCAAGTCTGGACTTGCTTCTTGGCTCAGCAAGGCTAGAAATAGGACTTGGCCAGGGGTGGGGTGGGTGACTGACAAGTGCCAGGAAAGCACTTAGCACACAGTCAGTCTCTTAAGTGAGTGGATATTTTTCCTTTTTAAATGCATTTTCTTCAATATTTAAGTTTCAGAACATTTCCCAAATTAAATTACACGTGAGTCAGTGTGCTATGCTGAGTGTGGTAGTGTTGTTTTTTCCCTGTCAAATAAACAATAACTCTTTATTTTATTTTTTATTTTTTTATTTTTTAATTAATTTATTTTGATTCATTGGGCACAAATGGGGTATGGCTGTTGTTTCTCTGGTTGCACATGAAGTAGAGTCACACCATTTGTGTAATCATACATGTACATAGGGTAATGATGTTTGTCTCATTCTGTTATTATTCTTATCCCCCAAACCCGATCCCACCCCTCTTTTTCCTCTATGCAATCCATCCTTCCTCCATTCTTGCCTCCCTCCCACCCTGCATTATGTATCATCATCCACTTACCAGAGAGATCATTCAGCCTTTGGTTTTTTGGGATCGGCTAATCTCACTTAGCATGACATTCTCCAACTTCATCCATTTACCTGCAAATGCTATAATTTTATTTTTCTTTATGGCTGAGTAATAGTCCATTGTGTACATATACCACAGTTTCTTTATTCATTCATCTAATGAAGGGCATCTATTTAAAGGTACACTTCTGATTAATGATTCATTAGAACCCCCACAAAATTGTTATTTGCTTTATAATAAAGACCTGGGAGTTCAGGAATCTCTATAGTACTTTTCCCAGCAATACTGTCCTCTGTAAACTGTGTTGGGTTATTTTAATGTCTTTTGGGAGGACTAAACTTCAACAGTGACTTCTGTACTCATTATTGGTGATCACGTTTGTGGATGGTTTAGCTATTTTTTATCTTCACCCCAAACGATTTGAGTTTTCCTTCAGAGAATCTAAGTCCATTAAATCTACAAGTTATCTTGCAAAATCAATCACAATGAAAAATCAAGATCAATGGTAAGTTTTGCATGCTTCAAATCATTAAGTGCCCCCAATTTAAGTGATCAAACGCAAGAACCAAAGTGCTCATTCCCCTTTCCCAAGGCCCCTGAGCTTAGCACATGCTGTTCCACACTGGTCGCCCTCCTGTTCCTTCCTGCAGTCTGCTTCTCTTTCTAAATCAGCTCAGACCTGCTCTCTCAGAGGAGCCTGCCTTGACCTCCCATCTACATGGGTCCCAAGGTCACAAACTCCAACCACCTCCCTAATACCCCTCCCTGGCATGGATGATGCTTATAGTTAAGTTGATCAGTTTCTGCCTCCCCGGGTGGGGCTCTGAGCCCAGGAGAAAATAACACATCACTACAATAAAGATAACCCTACTCTCACGGTTCCCCCCAGTTTCTTCATACCTGGATACCACTGGCCCCCAGAAACTGCGGACCTGCCTCTGTCACTGTGGGTAGGTTTAGACTCTCTGGAGTCTCACTTACAGAGTCGCCAGTGTGCACTCTTTCTGTTTGGGCTCAGCCCTGTTCTGAGGTCCAGCCATGCTGTGACCCGTGCAGTGCACCCATGGTACGGATGCACTGTCCTTGGTGCATTCGCCTGTCGATGGGCATTGGGACTTGTTTCTAGGTTGTGGTTATTAGAAACACAGCCTCTCTGAATATTGACATATGCACACCCTTGGGTGTCAACGTAGTTTCATTTTTCTCAGGTAAATACCTAGGGATGGGCTTGCTGGAACCCAGTAAGCATATGTTAAACCTCTTTTAAAAATGCCGGACTATGTTCCAGAGTGCTCTACCCTGGCAGTGCAAGCCTCCTGTGGCTCCACATTGCCCCCAACACCGTGTACTCCATGTTTCGTTTGCTTCTTTGTTTTCTAATGTGACCTGCTTTGGTGGCACCTCCTGTGACTCCGCGTTCCCTGCTGGTTGTTGGAGTGAGCAGCTTTTCCTTCGTCCATCGACCATGCAGACACATTATTCTGTTCCATCTCTGTTCAAATATTTTGTCCATTTCTTTGAGCAGATTGCTTTCTTACTCTGTCCCGAGTGTTCTTTATAGATTCCAGGTCCAATCCTTCGTTGGATATGTGATTTGCAAAATTTTTCTCCCAGTGCAAGTCTCGTCTTGGACTTTCTAAACTGGAGTCTTTCAAAGAGTGAAAGTTTCAATTTCAATATGTCATTTTAAAACATTTTATTTTGTGCTGTTTGTGTTCTAATAGTTTGGTGTCTCTGATTGTTTTATTATGCCTTTTCACATCTTTATAATCATGGAAATGCATCTGACCTGTATTAGATTTCTCTTGTTGTGACAAAATAGCTGAGAAAATCAATGTAAGGGACGAGAGATTTATTTTGGCTCATAGTTGCAAAGGTTTCAGCCACAGTTGGCTGGGCTGCATTGCTTTGGGCCTGAGGTGAGGTGGAGCATCGTGGAGAAAGGATGTGGTGGAGGAAAGGTGCTCACTTCAAGTCAGCTGGGGGTAGGGGGAGAGAGAGAGAGAGAGAGAGAGAGAGAGAGAGAGAGAGAGAGAGAGAAGGAAGGAGCCGGAGGCAAGACGTACCTTTCTGGGGCAGGCCTACTACTTCCTCCAACTAGTCCCTACATCCTAGTTTCCACCACTTCCCAATAGCACCATTGGGTGAGAACTCATCAGTGGGTTAGTTCATTCATGGGGTCACAGCCCTTGTGATCCCACTGCTTTCCAAGAGCTCCCCCTCTGGACCTTGCAGCACTGGGGACCAAGCTTTCAATATATCAGTCCTTGGAGTACATTCCAAATTCAAACCATGACATGATCCATCCTCCCTTCTATATGAAAGCTACTGTCTTTAATGAACTGCTACTCTCCTCCCATGTACCAGATACCAAATCTTCAACACATGAGTTTTTGGGGGATATTTGAAATCCAAACCCTAACACCCAGTTTCTGAATCAGTAAGTCTGAGATGAAGACTGTGTAGTCAGCTTTCCATTGCTATCACATAATACCTGAGATAATTAACCTATTAAGAAAAAGGTCTGTTTGGGTTCACAGTTTGGGATGTTGCAGTGATGGTTGATTGGCTCCATTGTTTTGGGCCTTTGACGAGGCACACATTATGGCAGGAGTGCATGGAAGAACAGAAATGGTCACCTCATCAACCAAGAAGCAAAAGGAGAAGAGGAAGAGACCTTGGTTTCACAGCCCTCTTGAGGGCAGACCTCCAGTGACCTAAGACCTCCCACCAGGTTCCACCCCTTAACGTCCTGGGACTCAGGCCCTTAGCACACTGGCCCTTGGGGGATATTCAAGATTCAAGTGTAGCAGAGACTATGACACATTCCCGGTGTTGCTGTGGGTGGTTCTGGGCCCACAGTGTGAGAACCTTCACCCCAGCCTGGGACAGGAGAAGAGAGCCTGTGAGCCCGTGGCATATCTCTGAGATCAGCGAGGTGAGTGTCTCAAACCCAAGAGCATTTTAGTGTCAGTTAATTTGAACTTCCAGAGAATGCAGCTCACTGGTAACCCCGGGGATGGACCTGGTTCTTCCTCGCTTGCTTTTCCTCAGCCCGCCTCCTTTCCTCACTCCTCCCACCCTCTCTGTCTTTTGTTTCTCTCTTTCCCACTCTCTCTCCTCCTTCCCTTTATTGTAAAGCTCAAGTTTTTCTTTGTGTAAATCATTTATGGTATAAATTTGATCATGGCCACAATCCATGACCTAATGTGTTTTTCAAGGGTTGCACCCTTAGAAATCAGATCTGCATTGTTCCTTTGTCGTCCGTGGCTGCTTTATTCATGAAAACCCTCATTTCTACAGTTGGCACCTTACCTATTGGAGAAATAAATGATAGATAATTAAGCAACTGTTATATTCAGGTAACATTAATTCTTTGTACCTCAGTTTATTGATGAGTAAAATGGAGATAAGAGTATTTACTTCTTAGGGGTTTTTGTCAGAAATATTTTAGTTAATGCATGTGAAAAATAAAGGATTAACAAGAATGCCTGATATATAAAAGGTCAATAGATGCTAGCTAGAATTGTCATTGCTTATTAATTAATGCCATATGAAAGCTGGATTGGAAATGTCCCTGGGTGGGGAAGAAGGGTTAGTGAGAATGGATCTAGTGGCCAGAGAGGCAGGGCATGTGCACGGCTGACCTGCCAGACTGGAACCTTCTTAAATATGAAATAATATTTGGACTGTATTTCTAATTTCTAATTTATTTCTATATTAGTTAGGGTGACATTCAGCTGTAAGAGGAACCCTTAAATGAGAGTTACTTGGACAAGGTGGCTGCTTATTTCTTTTCAAAGGTTCATAACTTAGAGTTGGCGTCCCAGCTTCATCTTCTGTGTTTCTGCCTCACGTGGGAGGTCTGTTCCCAGACCATCTCCAAGTTCTAGCAATCCTGCCCAAATCCCAGCAGCAGGTGTGGAAAGGAGAGCGTGGGATGAGGTTTCCTGTAGGGACACGTCTCAGTGGTTGTACCCATGCATCTCCTCGCATCTCCTTGGCTGGAGCTTAGACACATGGTCACCAGGTTGGAGGGGAGTATTGTGTTCTTAGAGAGCAACATGGGTGGAGAGCACAGGATTCTGCATTCCAGGAAGATAGAGCCCAACTAAAAGTACTTTCTGTTCCTATGGGAGATGGGAGAGTGGGTTTGGAGGGTACCTATCCATTCTGCTATGCCCCAATCTCAGTCAAACTGTAGGTAAAACAAACTAAAGTCAACAACGGTACTCATTTGCATGAGTGCTGATTGATGCTGTAACCCATTTCCACAAACATGGCGGCTTAGAACAACACAAACCAACTTTCTTACACTTTTGGAGCTCAGAAGCCCAGTGTGAGTGTTGTAGGACTAACATCACAGTGTCAACAGGGCTCTGCTCCTTCTAAGTTCTAGGGCAGAATCTGCTTTCCTGCCTTTCCCCGCTTCTGGAGGCCACCTGCATGCCTTGACACGTGGCCCCATCTTCTGTGTTCAAAGTCATCAGTGCTGTGTCTTTGAAATCCTCTCTGCCTCTGACCCTCCTGCCTCCTTTTTGAAGGTTCCCTGTGATGACACTGGTCTCACCTGGGTAACCCAGGATCACCTTCCCCTCTTAAGATCCTTGACGGAGTCACATCAGCAAAGCTCCTTTTGCCATATAAGGTAGTATTGTCACAAATTTAAGGGACTAGAATGTTGACCTTTTGGGAAATCATTACTCTGCTTACCTGTTATGGTTTTGGTCTGGAATTTCCCCTAAAGTTTCATGTGTACCGAGGTAAAACCTTTAGGCAATGATTGGATCATGGGGTCTCTGACCTCAAAAGTGGATTAATCCATCAAATGGCTGAATGGACCACTGGGGGGTGCAACCTAGTAGGAGAAAGGAGCTCCCTTGGGGCTTGCACTAGAAGGGTCTATCTTGTCCCCAGGCCTCCCCCACCCCCTGCTGCTTCCTGGCTGCCATGAGCTGAGCAGCTTCCCTCCACTACACCCTTCTGCCTTGATGATGCTCAGCCTTGCTTCAGGTCCAGAGTGAGGGAGCCGTCTGACCATGGACTGAGACTTCTGAAACAGTGAGCCAAGCAAATGTTTCCTCCTCTAAGTTGTTTGTGTCATGTATTTTGGTTACAGCAACAAAAAGCAGACTAACACACTACCACATCCTCCTTGCACCAAAGACCCAAACCTAAGACCCCAAATTAAGACCCACTTTCCATAAAATTTCATTATTGGTTCTTCATGTCAATAAGTAAACTCCAAGTTTGAGTTTTCTTCAAAATTAATTCAGATACTTAGCTGTCTGTTTCATTAACTAGAAAGTCTGGCGAGCAGGAGACACTCTCTTACCATTGCTGAAATGCCATTGGATGCTTGCATGTTAGCGTTTGCCTGGGCTCCCAGTGGATCTGTGCACTACGGGGACACATCTCCCTTTGCAGGCTGGAAACAAACCTTCCTTTCCCATGCTGTGAGTTTCCTCCTGCAGCCTTTCTGCTGGTCCTGCTCTTGCTCTTGTTTTAGGATGGATTGCTTTAGAGCAGCCGCTGCTTGGCCCAGACACATAGCAAGCTGGAGTCTGACTGCGATTGTGTGCACTCAGGTTTTCTCCAGTTGCATGTGTCTCACTCCACCTCTCTCTTTCTCTCTCTCTCCATCCCCCTCTCTGTACACACATGAATGCATGAATCACTTGTTCTTGCGACCACTACCTGGACTGAGCACCAGCTTTAGCATCCATCCACCAACAGCTGTTAGTTGGAAAAGTGACATCTGGTCATTTCTATTGGGAGCTTCTTCTGATGACATTTTAATAATAGAGAGTTTGTACTTTGGTCTGCTTTAAAGAAAGGGCTTTCTGGTTATATGGCAGTGTGTTCCACCTGATTGAGAATTTCTTCATTACTGTTCTTTTTTCGCTTCTTATAAATTTAGGGATTTTTTCCTTTTGGAATTCTACAGCTCTGTCTAGACTGCTGGTCGTCCCTTTTGCTTGATGCATTTACTAATTCACAGAATGACTGCCAGCCCTTGACGCAGGTGTCTTTCCTCATCCCTGTGTGCTTACCTTGCAGTATCTTGGGTAGTGTTGGCCAGATGGTTCTTGGGATCTGGGGGCTTTGGTGTCCTCAAGCCACAGTGTATGTTCCTGAGTGCCCAGTCAGTGCTTCCTGAGCAAAATCAGGGGTGGATAAATGCAGGGATGACTGCTGTTTCCGAATCGTTGACAAGTTTTTAATGAGGGCATTATTCTTTCTAAAATTTGTTAATTGAAGTGGCCACCTATTTCTAGCATAGGGATCTGGAAACTAGGAGGACCTTTGTAGACAAATGATGTGCCTGAGTTCTCCCTGTGTAGGGTTCAGCCAAATTGAGTGATGGCGCCTGAAAGCAATCCCTGGTTCTAGTGAATTCCCAATTAAATGCCTAAACTCTCTTTGGTAAGGAAGTGGCGTATGAACAAATTCGTATAAAAAGAACTCCAATTAGCTACAATGGTGAAAAATGAGATATTCTATTTTAAGTTAGTTTTCTTATTACAATGTAATTATTAAGTTAGCTTTCTCATTAACAGAGAGTTATGAATTCTATGTAGTATTTTCCAGTTTTCATTTGATGAGTTTTATTTTTGGCTCTGATTATAAAAGGCAATCAAAGCCCATTATAGAAAACGGTGAGAAAAAATAAAAGAATAATATAAGAGAAAAATATCTGCACCACTCAGATAATACCACTGCTAATCTCTTGTTAAATCTGTATATATTACATATGTGTGTATATTGTACATGTATAGATTTTAAATTCTTCATGTACACATTATTGAGATTGTATTGTATTTTGAGCTTTCATTTGATTTTATTCAGCATTATATCAGAATGATTCCCATGCCACTCAATAGTTTTTGAAAACACTCCCATGGTTGATGTGTCACCTGGACATAGAAACAGTGTTTAAGCAGCCCTCTGTCGACATCGAGGTTGGATGTCCTTGCACACACATGTGGCTGTTTTCCTCTCTTGCAGTTTAACAGAGAGAGATTCCTGAGCAAGTAATTAGGCTTGAGACAATCATAAGGCACTTGGAAAACAATCACACTTTTTTTCCAGAGAAACACCACCAGTTGTCACTAGCATTATCAGCGTATGGGAGTCTGTATGCTGTTGGCCTTGCTAATCAACTATTTTATTTTAAAAGGTGGCCAACTTGATTACTAATGCTGTAAGCTCCTATGATTTAAAATAGGTGCCCTCTAAGGTGCTGCGGGCCAGGAGGGCTGTTCTGTTTCCAGAAGCCTGAAAACCACGTGTCTTATTGGACAGAATAGTAGAGGGACGTGTTAGGAGAGTCCAGAAGGAGCAGGTACTTATTGCATGATAACACTTGACTTTTTTTTTTTTTAAATCAGAACAACGATCCTTGTTTCTCTATTTTTAATTTCTCAAGAAAAAAGTGGCAAAGAATATCTGTTTTAGTCAGCATTTTTGCTGCTGTGAGTAAAAGATCTTATCTGCACAATTATAGAGGAGGAAAGGTTTATTTGAGGGCTCACAGTTTCAGAGGTCTTAGTCCACAGAAGGAGGCTCCATTCCTCAGGACTCGAGGTGAGGCAGAAGATCCTGGTGGGAGAGTGTGGCATGGGGAAGCTGCTCACATCATAAGGAAGCAGAGAGAGACTCCACTCGCCAGATGCAAATATATGTGCCCCAAAGCCACGCTCCAGTTCCCACCTCCTCCAGCCACACCCTACCTGCCCTCAGTCACCACTCAGTTAATGCCATCAGGGGTTAATTCTCTGATTAGGTTGATATTCTCAGAACCCAGTCATTTCTCCTCTGAACTTTCTTGCATTGTCTCACACATGAGCTTCTGGGCGACACCTCACATCCAAACCACAACAATATCTTTCCATTTCTGTGGCCCTCCGTCCTGCTGGTTATCACCTGCTTCTCCAGAAGCATGCACAGAGAGGTTGAGTAGGTGTTTCTTCCTCTTAAAAACTACACACAAAGTCTATATCTGCTCAGAACATAGAAACCAGGTCGTGTGGATATTATTAGGGCTTTGTGGCATCCAGTGAAAATTGAATATCAGCATTTTACATTTGTCTTTTCCTTATTCATGAAAAAGTAAGAGGCTCATTTTCCAAATTAATTCATGTGACTCCCTCAGGGCAAGGGCCCAGAGGGATTCTGTCACCTTATACAGGCTCGCTCATAGAGGATGCTCAAAATATGCCTGATATACAGAGACAAGCCCATATTCTTTTTTTTGTGGTGCTGGGGATTCGAACCCAGGGCCTTGTGCATGCAAGGCAAGCACTCTACCATCTGAGCTATATCCCCAGCCCCCAAGCCCATATTCTTTTGTCATCCATGACAGAATACCACAAGAGGCTGAGGTTCACACGAGCATTCTCTGAATTGAGTGGATATATTACACACGAGGGGTGATGAATAAGGCAGATGAGAGAGGCCTGAATCTCAATTTTACTTAAAGGAAATGCTTCCCAGCAAGATCAGTTCTTATCCTTTCCTTTCACACTCCCCATCTGCTTCAGTTTCCTTCCAGGTCTAGAGCAACAAGAAAAATAAGTGAAATCCAACTTCTCATGATGACTCTCGAACCTTGGTGGCTTGTGTTCCACTCTGAGCCCAGTGGGGTCATCACCTGCAGGCACAGGCTCCTGGGAGTCTTGTTGACTGTCACAGAGCTGCACTGGATCAGCCCAGGGCCCTGGAGTTAATTTCTTTCTTGTCCTGAAGCAAGGGAGGGGCCTGGTATATGGCTCCAGTGTGGTATTGCTCCGTGTAGTAGAACCATCTTTATTTGACTTCTATCCCAGACCCAAGGGAAAGATAAATCATGAGCATAATGACTTTCTCTTCACCTCTCTCTTTTTCTTTTTTGTGCATGCTCTTCAGTGAATATGTAACATTACTTAGCAGCTATGGGTTGGATGTTCTTGAGTAATTTTATTTATTCCATTTCCTTGACACTTAAGAATTCTGAGCACCACTTACAAACAAGGCACTGGAACGAAATCACTCCAGATCCCTGTTGGGACCACAAATTAATAAAATCCTCAAACAAATATATGCTCAGTTGCTACCAAGGGAAATGCCTTCCTGGCAATGAGCATGGTGTTATGGGATTATTTCATAGAGTTGTTTGACTCAGTAGGAAATATAGGTACAGAGGAGAGAAGGATTTCTGGCAAAAGGAAAAGCATATGTAGGTCCCATGGCATTGGAGGGAAGAAGGACCTTTGCGGAAAAAGCTCAGAGAGAAGGCAGGCAGAACTGTTGACGCTGATTGGAAAGGAAGAATTAAATTATTTGGGCCTTTTAGAATTCTGCCCTTGTATCCTAAGAGCAAAGAAAAGTCACCAGAATATCTAAAGCAGAGGGTAGCATGATTAATTTTGATTTTTAAAAACAGTTTCCTGCAATAGAAAAGTTTAAATATATAAAAAATAGAAAAATCTAATGAACGGATAAAGAAGCTGTATATGTATGTGTGTGTGTGTGTATATATATATATATATATATATATAGGAATACTATTCAGTCATGAAAAATAATAATATTATGGCATTTGCAGATAAATGGATGGAATTGGAGAATATGGCAGAATGCTTTCCCTGATAAGTGGATGATGATATATAAACAGGATAGGGAGGTGGGGAGTGAGAGAAGAATGGAAGAACTTTAGATTACACACAGGGAAATGAGAGGGGGAGGGGCAGGGGTATGAAAAATGGTGGAATGCATCATTACTCTATGTACATGTATGATTACATGAATGATCTGAATCTACATCATACACAACCATAGAAATGAAAAGTCGTACCCAATTTGTGTACAATGAGTCAAAATAAAGTGTGTAAAAAATAAAACATTAAAAACAATTAAAAAAAATCTAATGAAGCCCCTGCACCAGTCAACATTTTCCAACCTGTGGCCAGTCACATGCTCCAGCTCGTATCTTCTGGTCCTGTTTGACGTAGACCCCAGACATCCTTCCATTACATCACTAACTGCATTTCTCACGGCCAAAGACTCTATCTCTAAATATGACCAGAAATACATAAAACCAATTTCCAAATAATTTGCAGTTCTTAATATAAAATACCCAGTCAGTGTCTAAGTTATCCCAAATGTGTCCTGTCAGGGTTGGGGGGCATGTGCTCTTTCCTCAAATTTGGATCCAAATAATATTTATAAGTGCAGTTATTGATATGACTCCTGGTTCTCTTCTAATCTGTCTACCACATCTATTCTTCTACCACATCTATTTTCATGCCTCACAATTTAATTTTAATTTGTGTTATTTTCAATTGACACATAATAATGACACAAATTTATGGGATAGACTATGATAATATATGAACTGTAGTCACCCTACGGCACTGTAGACACTAGAATGTACACCTCTGGTTAGTGTGTTTGGCACTCATTATCCAACCTCTAGTTCTACTCTTCTGACCACTATTCTACTCTCTAATTCCATGAGATCAGCTTTCAGAGCTGATTTGCCTTGAGTGAAGCATTTGGTCTTGGTCTCTCTGTGCCTGGCTTATTTCACTTAACATAGTGTTCTCCAGGCTAATGCATATGGTTTCAAATGACAGAATTTCATTCTTTTTCATGTCTAAATAATTTTGCATCATGTGTACATACAGCACTTTCTCCATCTAATCTTCCACATGCAGCTCAGCAATCCCACGTCCTGGCTATTGTGAGTAGTTCTGCTGTGGACATGGCGGGCAGGGCTCTTTTTGTGATAGTGACTTCATTTCCTTGGACTGCATACCCAGTGGAACTGCTAGATCATGTGGTAGTATGTTTTGCTTCCTTGAGAGACCTACATACTGCTTTCCTGTACTAATTTGCATCTCTACCAACCAACGGTGTATAAAAGCTCCCCTTTTCCACATGCTCGCCGGCCTTCATAAATTTTTGTCTTTGATAATAGTCATTCTAAGTGTGGTAAGATGTTATATCATTACATTTCCTTGATGATTAGTGATGTTGAGCATATTTTTCATATATTTTTTTGGCCATTTACTACCTTCTTTCAAGAAATATCTACTTAGATATTGTACTATTTTTATATTTGTATTCATTTTTTATTTCTTCTAATTAGTTGTACATGACTGTAGAATGCATTCATTCATTTTGATACATCATACATAAGTGGATGTAATTTCTCATTTTTCTGATTGTACATGTTGTAGGATCACATCAGTCATGCAGTCACATATGTACAGGAGATAATAATGTCTGTTTCACTATACTATCATTCCTTCTCCCATACCCCTTCCCCTCCCTTCATTCCCCCCTACCTAATCTAAAGCAACTCTACTCTTCCCTATTTTAACGAGATAATTTCTTTTATTATGAATATGGTGAATTGTTTGAGTTCTTTATATTTTTGAATTTTAATCCCTTGTTGGATAAGTAATTTGTAAATATTTTCTTCCATTTTGTGAGTCATCTGTTCACATGGTTGATTCTTTTCTTTGCTTTGCAGAAGCTTTTTAATTTGATATAATCCCATTTGTTTATTTTTGCTTTTGTTGCCTGTGCTTTTGATGTCTTAGTCAAAAATTTTTAGCCAATATTAAAGTCTTGAAATGTTTCCCCCATGTTTTCCTCTAGGAGTGTCATAGTTTTGGTCTTGCATTGAGGTATGTGATTCATTTTGAATTGATAATTGTATGGAAAGAAAGATAGTGGTGTAGTTTCATTCCCCTGCAGATGGGAATCCAGTGTACCCAGCACCACTTACTGAAGGGCAAATCAGTTGGTTGTCTGTATGTGGATTTTTTCAAGACCTCCAATCTGGTCCATTTTTCTATGTATCTTTTTACACTAGTATCACGCTTTTGGGTTACTGTAGTTTGGTAATATCTTTTGAAGTCAGGTATTGTGGTGTCTCCAACTTTGTTCCTTTTGTTGCAAATTTCTTTGACTATTTGGGGTACATTCATGGTTCTATATGAATTTTAAGATTTTTTGTGTATTTCTGTGAAAAATTTCACTTATATTTTGATGACGGTTACATTGAATCTGTTGATCATTTTAGTAAATATTTTAACAATATTAATTCTTCGAATCCAACAACAGGGGTTATTTTTCCATTTTTGTGTCCTTTTCCCTTTTTAAATCAGTATTTTATCATTTTCATTATAGATAGATTTCAATTCCTTGGTTAATATTTTCTTTTTTTGGGAGGGGGTTCTGGGAATTGAACTCAGGGGCACTGAACCACAGAGCCACATCCTTTTTGTGTTTTTATGTAGAGACAGGGTCTCACTGAGTTGCTTAGTGCCTCTCGTTTGCTGAGGCTGGCTTTGAACCATCCTTTTTTGGCCACCTGAGCAGCTGGGATTACAGGCATGCACCACCACTCCCAGCACCTTGGTCAAATTTATTCCCAAGTATTTTATTCTTTGTAACCTCTGTGAATGAGATTATTTTTCTGGTTTATTTTGCAGAAAGTTTGTTATTGTTATTGAAATACTCTGATTTTTGTATGTTGATTTTCTATCCCACAACTGTACTGAATTCATTTATTCTAACAATTTTTTGGTAGAGTCTGTAGGTTTTCCTACCCATAAGATTATGTTGTCTACAAACAAGGATAAATTGAATTCGTATTTGTCAGTTTAATGTCCTTTATATTTTATTTTTCTTACCTAATTGCTCTGGCTAGGACTGTCAGTTCTATGTTGAATAGGAGTGGTGAAAATGGACATCATTTTCTTGCTACAGATCTTAGAGGAAATGCTTTTAACCTTACTCCATTCAGTGTGATGTTGGCTATTGGCTTTTTATCATTTGCAGCTTTTATTGGGTTGAAGTGCATTCTTTGTATATCGAATTTGTTGAGAGTATTTTAAATTATGAGTGAATTTTGAATTTTATTGAATACTTTTTCTATTTCTGTTGAGATGATCATATAGATTTGTCCTTCGGTCTGTTATGTTATGTATTATGTTAATTAATTTGCATATATGTTGAACCTTCCTTGAATAACTAGAACTAAACACATGATCATGATGTACAATTCTTTTTGATAGGCTATTGGATTCAGTTTGTTAATATTTTTTAAAATTTGCATTTATGTTCATTGGGAATGTCAGCCTGTAGTTTTTCTCATTTTGTTGAGTTCTTATCTGGTGTTGCTATCAGGATAAGTTGCCCTCAAATAATGAGTTTAGGGGAATTTCCTCATTTTCAGTTCTTTAGAGTGGATTTAGTAGAATTGGTGTTGATTCTTTAAAAATTTGGTAAAATTCAGCTGGGAAGCTATCTGATAGCGTATTCTTTCTTGGAAGACTTTTCAAAATTACTAATTCATTACTTATTGTTGGTCTGTAAAAGTTTTCCAATTTCTTCATGATTTAATTTTGGTTGGTTATATGTGCCCAGAAATTCAACCATTTCTTCTAGGTTTTCTTTTTGGTATGAAAAAATCAATAAAATTGATAAACCCCTACCCCCACTAACAAAGAGAAAAAGAGAGAAAACCCAAATTACTAAAATACATGATGAAAAAGGAAATATCACAACGGACCCAACTAAAATGCAGAAGATAATTAGAAACTATTATGAAAATTTGTACTCCAATAAAATAGAAAATATTGAAGACATTGACAAATTTCTAGAGACATATGACCTACATAAACTGAATCAGGAAGTCATGCACAATTTAAACAGAACAATTTCAAGTAATGAAACAAAAAATGCCATTAAAAGCCTACCAAGTAAGAAAAGCCCAGGACCAGACAGATTCTCAGCCAAGTTCTACCAGACCTTCAAAGAAGAATTAACACCAACAATCCTCAAATCATTCCATGAAATAGAAAAGGTGGGGACCCTTCCAAACTCATTCTATGAGACTAATATCATCCATACCCCCAAACCAGGCAAAGACACATCAAGGAAAGAAAACTTTAGACCAATATCCCTGATGAACATAAATGCAAAAATTCTCAACAAAATTTTGGAAATGGCATACAAAAACATATTTTTTTATTGTTGGCACCATAAATTTTATTTTATTTTTATTTATTTATTTTTTAATTTTATTTACTTATTGATTCATTGAACACAAATGGAGTACAGCTATTGTTTCACTGGTTGTACACAAAGTAGTGTCACACCATCTGTGTGTTCATGCATGTACACAGGGCAATGGTGTCTGTCATAATTTCTGTTATTATTTTTACTCCCCCCCCCCTCCCCCCACCCCTCCCTTCCCTCCATGCTATCTATCCTTCCTCCCTTTTTGCCACCCTTCCCCCCCTGCATTATGCATCATCATTCATTTATCAGTGAGACCATTCAGCCTTTGGATTTTTGGGATTGGCTGATCTCACTTAGCATAACAGTCTTCAACATCATCCATTTACCTACAAATGCCATAATTTTATTCTTCTTTATGGCTGAGTAATATTCCATTGTGTATATATACCACAGTTTCTTTATCCATTTAACTACTGAAGGGCATCTAGGTTGATTCCATAATCTAGCTTTGTGAATTGAGCAGCTATGAACATTGATGTGGCTGCATCACT